>PVKS010001268.1:0-147791 GCA_004027875.1 Aplodontia rufa
GCAGAGCAGAGCAGTGGGTGCTTTGGGAAGATGCTTCAAGCTGAATCGGAGGAAGGAGAGGCTAAAACTTGGGAGATTCTGCAGGTGGGAACTGCCAGAATCCAGGCGGGTGGTGGGAAGGGGCAGAGGCAGGGGTAGCAGGGCACAACAGGGGTTGATGGGATCAAAGGTTAAGGAGAGAATTCACAGAGCCTGGTAAAGACCATTATGTATTTGATGGGAAATGTTGTGGGGCAGGGGTGGTGGTGCTCAGGCCTACTTGAAAGTCAGAGAAAATGGACACCTGACATCTGCATGGCCAGAAGAGGGGCGCTTGCGTCAGGAATCAGGTGAGAGCGGAGAGGACACCCAGGTTGGTGGGAGGAGTTAAAGGTGCTGAGGAAGACCTCTGGGCATTAGTAATGGGATCGGGAAGCTGGGTCGGGAGCTCGAGGTGAAGGGCTGAAGGGCTCTGAGAAGAGTCCTTGGAGGGGAGAGAAGGAGTCTGCAGTGTTTAGAGGATGGAAAGAAAAAGGATTCATCGAAGACAAAATAAAGAGGAAGGGGGTGCAGGGAAAGGGCTTGGCAGATGTTGGGGTGCCATGTTGGACAATGAAGAGTTCCCCAAGAGAGTGGGTCGTCATCACTGCAGGGCTGCGGAGAGCGGGGACAATGAGCTGGGGCAACAGCCTCTTATTTAGCATCCAAGAGGCCATTGATACCATTCTGGGGACCATGTCAGGGGAGTTCTCGTGGTGCAAACCAGAATGCCAGGGGTTGGGGAGTGACGGGGAATGAGGTAAGTGGAGGCACTGGAGCTCCTGGAGGAGCAAAGGGGAAGGCTCGGTTGGTTCCTCTAGGACTGAAAAGTTCAGAGACAGCTTCTTAGGACTGCTTTTGCTTCCAGTTGTTACTTTCTCAAGGGCAAACGTTAACTGAGCTATTTCTGCCATCGGATACCGCTGGGCACTACACAGAGAAACCTGAGCTTGTAGGAAGAAAAAGAAAAGAGATAAAAGATGCACAGGGAGGGGCCTCGAGAGCTGGCTCAGGGGTCATGGCACTCTCCTGGCAAGTGCAAGGATGCGGGTTCGAACCCCAGCACCACGTACGCAACAAAGTGTCGGAGCAACGAAAGCCACATGAAAAACTAAATAAAACTGATTTTCTTTTTCTCTTTAAAGAAAGAAAAGAAGATGCACAAGCAAGTTGACGGCAGAGTTATAAGCTCGCAGGTGTAGGGCTGGGCTGCTGCTTCTGGAGATGAAAAGGAGATAGCAGATCTGGAGGAGGAGGGGAACTGAGAGAGCCAGGAGGGGTGGCCTCCATCTGTCCTGCGGGTTTCCAGGGTCTCTAGGAAGCCTTTCCCACCCTTTGTCCCAGGCTGTTGGGCCTGCTCCCTGAGGGCTGTTGCTGGAGTCCTAATCACTGCTCACTGGAGGTTTAGGGGTGCTCCACCTGAATGAATGGCATTGCCCATTCAGCACAGCCTGTTCAACACGTGGTATTTGTTGTTCTGGTGAAAGAGGGCAACGTCCAGCCCCAAGGTATCCAAGAACACCGTGTGTTGGGCCTGGGAAGAACTCCTCACTGCAAAATTTTTCTTGGGACGTGCAATTTAAACTTTTGTCACTGACAAGAACTCGCTCCTAATTTTCCGGAATGACTCAAGTGATTGCTTTAGACAATGACAGAGTATATCTTGCTTGAATCATTGGATTTCTGTTATTTTTGTAAGATGTGGGTGGGCAATATGACTCAGTATTTCCCCAGGAGATGTGAAAATTATATTGCCTATTTTGGATCATTTCATGATGAGATCTGGAACATTTTTTTTTCTTGAATTTCAAATCTTGGAGCTTGGGGAATTTTTGTTTTTGTTTTGTCTTTCAATCATGTCAGATCTTTTCCTGATAAAATTTTAAAGGAAAATTACTTAGCATTAGTTCTAAGTTATGAAGTAGATTTTGAGTGGTAATTTATTCTCACGCTGTTAAAATAAAAGATTTCCTGAAGCTAGTGGTGTATTTGCTATCCTAGTTGTGAAAAAAAATTGGGAGAATGTGGGGCAAGATACAGATTTGAAAGTCATGTGATTCAAAACTTGGTCTGGTGTGTGAATATCCTTGGACTAGTTTTCTAGATTCGACTTGGGCCTGTCCCACTGAAAGCTGAGTTCCCTTTGCACAGATCAGGTTTTGGAGAGCTCATTCCATACTAAGCAATGCTACTCTGGAATGTACTTTCACACTGAACTAAAATTAGTCCCACTGTGGTTTCCATGCCTGGACTACAGTTCTGATCCTTATTCTATATGAATTTATATAGAACCATTTCATAATGGAATGATATATATTTTGAAATATTGTCCTATTTTCCTTCTTGATAAATCAGGAAGATTCTTCGCCGGAGATATAACATCTCTGGGAAAGATGAGGATCCCTAAACATATGAAAGATAAGTCACAGACAGGAGCAGTTCCTTTCACATAGGAAGAATGGATGGGAAATACAAAGTCCTAGTAATGCACGTACACAGAGAGCCCACCAATGTTGAACAAGGAAAAGCACATCAAATGTAAGTGTTCTCCCAACCCCTGGCACCAACCCAAGGTAGGGGCCCCTGAGAGGTGGCCATATTCAGAGTTCTGCAGCCCAGGCAGTGGTATCACCAAGCTAATGAAGCTTAGGTTTCAGGGCCCCTCTCATGCTGGGGCATCTTCCAATGACTCAGGAGGGGCCTTAGCAATGTGTTAACATTACTTTTAAAATTTTTTCAAGATGCCAGGCATGGTGGTGCACACCTACAATCCCAGTGACTCGGGAGGCTGAGGCAGGAGAATCACAAGTTCAAAGCCAGCCTCAGCAAGTTAGCAAGGCCCTAAGTAACTTAGCAAGACCCTGTCTCAATATAAAAAAATAAAATAAAATAAAAAAGGGGCTGCAGATGTTGCTCAGTGGTTAAACACCACTGGGTTCAATTAGCAATACCAAAAAGTATTTTTTTTCCAAAAGGTATTTTGACTTTGACACTCTGACTTCCTCTCTATCATATATAGCCTCTTGTTGAGTGATACAGGAGTGGCTGAAGACATTGCTGGTGTTGGGTTAAAGAAATTTGAGTTGGGATTTCATTTTGTTTGAGTTTTGTGGAATATAGTTCTGCAAGTTGTCAGATCTGTGTGTAGTTAGAGTATGGCTAGCTGTCCCCGAGTTGCAATGGCTACCAGGGGGTGATGGTAGTCTAGTAAGTGTTTAGCAACTGATTGCTAGTGTTGGTTTGCCAATTTCTGGGTGTACATTGTTCCAGCATAGCCTATTGCAAATTCTCCATGTGACAGCACTAATTCGGAGTTGGGAAGGTAGCACACCATTCTATAGCATTTCCCCCCATATCTACAATAGATGTAAATAACTTTAGGAGCAAAGTAACAGTAAAATATGGTGAAATAATTGTGAAGTGATGATTTTGTGTATTTGTGGGGTCTTCACAAGGTGCAGGCCTCTGCAGCCCAGAAAAGATGCTGCTCTTAATTGTGGGTGATGCCCTCCAGTGTTGCAGCAGACCTCAGCAGCGCACTGTCAAGTTCTTCTTCCTACTGGGTGAATTCTAAGGATGAAATCCACAGACCAGGGTGAGTAAACTAAAGAACAATTTATTGAAGAAACAGAACTCTTGTAATGCCAGAACTCTTGATAGCAGGCTTTCTCCAGCTGAGCGTGCTGAGCTACGCATTTATATAGCACTTGGGTCTCTGCTATTGGTCTAAATGTATGCAAATTAGAGTTTAAGAAGATATTTACTGTTATTGGTCCAAATTTATGCTAATTAGAGTTTGGAAACCCATAATGCTATTGGCTAAATCTCAAGACCCAACTTTCAGGTCTGCCCCACTTCATTTTCTCCTGGCAGGTCAGGAAGTGGCAGGTTGAGGTCACCAGATGATGTAGGCATGCAGGTTCTGGGCTACAGGCTGCTTGGAGTGGATATCTGCAGCAGGCATCTGTCCTGTGCTCAGGCCTGGCTGCCCAAGGATGATAGGTGGTTGGTTCCCAGTGGTGCTGGCTCACCGTGCCCACACAGTGAGTTCCATGCAGCCCAGGCCAGGCTGTGCTTGCCTGCACATGCATCCAGGTGGATTGCCACTCTGATGCTCCACCCCTCTTCTGCCCCACCCCTCTCTGCCCTGGTGCTGCTGCCCCATCTCTCAGCAGGGACCAGTAGGCTGGCCATGCAGCTTGGCTGCCCAGGAACCTTGCCATTGGTAATTTGAGGTCTGGGGATACAGCTCAGCAGTATAGCACTTGCCTATAATGCATGAGGCCCTGGGTTCAATACTCAACAATAACAAAAAAGTTAGTAATTTGAATAGAATTACTGAATATTAAAAGAGAAAAAAAGATTTTTTTTTAAAGAATGAAGGACAGAGAGAAAGAGAGAGACAGAGAGAATAAATTTTTATTGAGTTTTCACATGGCCTTCCTTGCTCTGACACTGAGTTGTGTACGTGGGTGCTGGGGTTTGAACCCATGTACTTGTGCATGCTGGGCAAGCGCCGTAACCACCGAGCCACCACTCCAGCCCAGAAAAAAAGATTTTTAAGAGTGTGAAGTCTGAAGCTAGTCTGAGAAAAATCCTTTCAGTCTTCAGGTATGTAAATTCACACCCAGAGAGTTTGATTCTCATCAGTGCCTCACCAAATGGAAGGTTTTAACGGTCAGGATTATGGTCTAGTAATTTAGGATAATTCAGTGTATAAAATTATAAGTGCCTACATATTCAAAAAATTTTGGATGGTGTGTTCTGGTTTGGCTCTTAAATGTCCTCTGAGGGCTCCTGTATTGAAAGGTTGGTTCCCAGGTGCTGGTGCTCATGGGAGTGGTGGATGCTTTAGGAATGAGGCCTAGTGTGAGGAAGTGTGTTATGGGGGCAGGGCTTAAAGGGACCAGTGGGAAATCTGATCCTTATTTCCCAGACACCCTGAGGTGAGAAGCTTCTCCACCACATGCTCCCTGCCATGCTGTTAAGGCTCCAGGAGGTGTGGACAAGTGACCACAGACTCTCACAATGAGCCTAAATAAGTCTTTCTTCCTCTCGGGTTGATTCACTTCCTCATGGGTTGTGGGACTGAGGGTCTTGGTTCCTCAGTGACTGGAGGCTAGAGGCCTGCAGTTCCTTGCTGTGTAGGCCTCTCCACGAGGCAGCTCACAACGTGGCAGCCAGTCTCTATCAGAGTAAGAAGGAAGTGAAAAAGGGAGGGGTAGCACGAGGGGAACCATAATCTTTCTCTCAAGAGTGGCAGCCCATCATGTCTGCTGTATCCTCGTAGTTAATAGTCACTTCCTAGAAGTCGCTGTGTCCAGCTCACCTTTAAGGGAGTGTGAGTACAAGAGCGTGAACACCAGGAAGCAGATGCCATTGGAGGCCACTCTAGAGGTGGTCTACACCCATGGGCTTGGTGGTCTTTATAAAGTTTGGCTCTACCACTTAAACTGCAATTTGGAAAATAGCTTGAGTATCTCAATATAAAAAGTGAGAAATTTTGGACTCCTCATTGGTGTGTATATGAATGTGACTTTCTTCAGTCAATTTTACATGTATTTGTTAAATTTCTAAGAGAAAATTCAAATCAGCATTAATTGAAGATGAAAATTTAAAATACAAATAAACAAGAAAATGTAAATTATTTTGACAGAAGTGATTGAGGGAAAAATATATTCTGAACACATCAGAAGTATTGCTTCATTTTAAGAGGGAGAGATACACTTTGAACAGGAGTAAAGAATCCTGTGGTGCAATCCTGTAATCCCAGTGGCTTGGGAGGCTGAGGCAGGAGGATCAAAAGTTCAAAGCTGACCTCAGCAACTTAGGCCCTAAGCAAGTTAGTGAGACCCCATCTTAAAATAAAATAAAAGGGCCAGGAATGTGGCTCAGTGGTTAAGTGTCCCTGGTTTCAATCACCACTACCAAATAAATAAATAAAATTTAAAAACCTAAAAAAACAGCTGGGGATGTGGCTCAGTGATTAACCACTGGGTTCAATCTCTGGTTCAAAAGAAGAAAAAAAAGAAAGTCCTGATACTCCAATTAAAGAAGAGTGAGTTACATAAACATGTTAGAAAAAGATTTTAATTCCATTATTAACCCAAAATGTTGACATCGATGAAAAGAACAAAAGCTGACAATATGACATTACAACAGGGAGAGTAACCACAAACGGGTTATTTTGTGTCATCAGTTCAAAGATTATTTAAGGTTAGTTCTCGCACAAGAAAATTTGAATTGCCTTGAAATCTTATAGCTCATAAATGAAGGAAACTAAATAGATTTAACAGTAAGGCTAAAAAGTTATATGACGGTTCTACTAATGATTTGTGGAACTGGAAGAAACTTTTCTAGACTGTACATAAGGTTTTAAAAAATGAACTATCATAGGGGAATAACTGAATTATCTTTCTGTTCTCTATAGAAAATAGGATATTCCTCCCTACCACTCAGGAGGCTGAGGCAGGAGGATTGAGAATTTGAAGACAGCCTGGGCAATGCACTGTCTCAAAAGCACAGGTACTCCGAAACTATCTATGAAAATCTAATCAAAGACTATGTACCTCCCAAAATCTGATTTATTTTATCATATTACATAAATTCATCACTTAATTTTTTTAAAGAGAGGGACAATGAGAAAGAGAGAGAGAGAGAGAGGAATCAATTGTGTTTTTCATGTGGCTTTTGTTGCTCACTCAGGTGTGTATGTGGTGCTGGGGTTTGAACCCACATCCCTGCACATGTGATGCAAGCGCTATAACCGCTGAGCCACCGCTCCAGCCCCCTTTACTCAATTTTGTAAGTACAATTTTGTATTCATTTTCTTTAAAAAGGCTGCCAAAATTTCGTAAATTTAGAGTCTAAAGAGTCTAATCAGCTGCTAGGAATGTAGCTCATTGATAGAGTACATGCTTATCATGTGCAAAGCTCTGAGTTGAATCCCTAGCACTGCAAAATAATAATAATAATAACAACAACAATAATAGTAATAACAATAACAAATCAAATCTGCCTGTGATCTGAGGGATCCTGAGGCAGGAGGAGGACTTGCTCTTTGCTTGTAAGAATGCTGCTTGAGGAACTAGCAAGCCTGTTGATAGAAATCCTTCCTTCTGCAGGATGAGGAGCCAGGTGGTACAATCTTGTAACTTAGACATTCTCCATGGACTCAGGATGATCCAGAAGCCTCCTACCCTTCAGGGTCTTTGCAGATATTTGGGGAGGAAAGCTCAAAAAGGTAGCTGGGGAGGGCTGGTGGTGTAGCTGGAATAGCTCAGTGTACGGCATTTGCCTAGAATGCCCCAGGCCCTGGGCTCAATCCCCCCCCATTAGAACAACCAACCAAACAACAAGGCATCGGGGCTTCATCCCTAACTAACCAATCTTAAAGTGCAAGCTACTGTTCTAATATTCAGGAGACTGTTATAAATCAGAAAAGGCAGAGTCATCTTCAATAAGCAAACCTCTTCCCACCCTGACCCCAGAGTGAGAAGGGCAGCTTCAGAACATGATCAGATAAGTTACAGAAACCAAGCTCAGTTTTCTTGCACATCTAACTTGTAGTGTGTAAATTTTGGTCCCCTGCCTTATCCTAATGCCTTTTCTATATGATAACCTTTAAAATATAAAAAAAACAGTGATGTCCTTCCCAGACCGCTCTTTTGCCTGGCCAAGCATCTCTAGGTCCTTTGCTCATTTCTCTCATCACTTGGACACCGGGCCTGGGGCCATCCCGTTGTCCTCTTAAGGATGAGTTCTGTTTTATCAATGCCTATCTTCTGGTTGGAGGTCACATGAAGCCTGGGGGCTTTAACATTGCACTGTGTAATTAGAGACATAAAGCATACTTCCATTCAAATAATCTCCTCCAAGTTCTTTTCCACATATTCTGCTGAAGGGTGGATCTCCACAGTGTTATAGCCCCTACTCTTCATCCTATCTTAAAATCTTGAAGTTGCTTTGGAAGAATTATATATATTTTATAATAATATTTATCCCCATTAAATCTTATTTTATTAGACTGTCCAGACACCAACCTTTCAAAATCTTTTGGAGTCCTAATTCTGTTATCTAACTTTACCTTTCCTTTCCTACCTCAGACCATATAATTTCAATCGGATGCTATCAAGAGCCACATGGAAGCTATTAATAGCCAAGTTGACAAAGGTAGGGTTAGAGCCTTGAAGGCCACTGGGAACTCCGTCCAAGTGAACACATGTTCGTCAATCAACATTCCTTTCAAACATTGTACAACCAGCGATGGATCCACCTGTCTTTATAGTCCTGATTATTCCACCCCGTTCATGAGAAATCAATGAGACATTTTCATCTAATATCCTGCTAAAATTAAGCTGTCAGATCCCAACAGATCTTTTTGTTGTCTTTTTAAGTCACACATTAAGAAATCCCCTTCATCTCAGATGCTACATAATATTGAGTAAGTGGAATTGTCCTGACACATCACTCTTGAGAAAATGCCATTAAGGTTTAGGGCGTTGCACAAACAGAGGCCACAGATTGTGTGCGTGTGTGTGTATTATGGTAAAAAACATAACATAAAATTTACCATTCTAACTACTTTCAAGTGTTCTGTAGCATTAAGTACATTCACAATGTTGTGTTACCATAACTGCTGTCAAGTTCTAGGACTTTTTTTTTTTAAGAGAGAGGGACAGTGAGAGAGAGAGAGAGAAAGAAAGAGAAACAGTTTTATTTAGTTTTTCACATGGACTTTGTTGCTCCAGCACTTAGTTGTGTATGTGCTACTGGGGTTTGAACTCGGGTCCTTACTCATGCCAGGCAAGCGCATTAAACCGCTGAGCCACCACTCCAGCCCAAGTTCCAGGACTTTTTGATCACCCCAAACAGAAAGCCATGACCATCAGGTTTGTTCTCATTCACTCCTTGCCATGACCCTTGGCAACTACTAATATTTCTGTCTCTATGGATTTGCCTAGTCTGGACATTTATAACCCCCACCTTTTTCTTTCTCCTTCTCTTCTTCTTTTTCTTCCATCTCCTCCTCCTTCTACCTCCTCCTCCTCCTCTTTTTCTTCTTTCTCCTCTTCCTCTTCTTCTTCTTTTACTCCCTCCTCTTTCTTCTTCCTCCTCCTCTTCCTCCAACTCTTCTTTCTTCTTTTTCTTCTTCTCTCTTCTCCTCCTCTTCCTTCCTCCTCATCCTCCTTCTACTTCTCCCTCCTCCTCCACCTCCTCCCTCCTTCTCCACCTCCTCCTCCACCTCCTCCCTCCTCCTCTACCACTTCCTCCTCCTCTTCCTTCCTTTTTCTTACTCCTCCTCCACCTCCTCCTCTTCCTTTTTTGGTAGTACTGGGGACTGAATCCAGGAGTTATATCCCAGCCCATTTTAGTTTTTTCATTTTGAATTAGATTTTCACTAAATGACTGAGGGTCTTGCTAAATTGTTCAGGCTAGCCTCAAATTCACAATCCTCCTACCTCAGCCTTCTGAATTGCTGGGATCATAGGGGTATGTATATACTTCCATGCTTGCTAAAAAAAAAAAGAAAGAAAGAAAAACAAAAGATCAAAAAACAAAAACAACAAAAATGTTTTAAAAGCAGATAGGATTTGATTAATTGACAGAAGAAATCCACATCAAAGTCATTGTGAGTCTTCCCAAGGAAAACTCAGAGAAGCATTTGAAGAAAAGGAGTGAGCCATGGGACAATCTCAGGGCCACTTATTAGCCCTAGAGTGAGTGGGCCCTCCCCCTGAAACAGTTGCTGGCTGCGGTTGCTTTGCCTGGGGTCTGCAGTCCTCAGCTACAGGGTTTGTTTTGGACTTGTTGAAACCCAGATTGCTGAGCCCAGTTTCCGTAGATCCTGGGTGGAGCAGAGAATTTGCATAGTTAAGTTCCCAGTCATGCAGATGCTGTGGTCTGACACCACACAGAGATGCACAGGTCTAGGCGGAGGATAGAGCTACTTTCTAAAGAAAATGGGTCACAGGCCTAGGGAGGCCCTGGAATAAGGGTACTAAGGGCTGGGAGAAAAGGGCAGCTGAGTTGAAGGTAACGCCAGGCCTCTGCAGCAGACGCAAGCAGTGAGGCAAGAGGAGCCTGGAAACACACTGAGGTTCCAGTCTCCCACAGTCAAACCCTCTTCCTTGGGAATTGAGGAGTTCCCAACCTGCTGGCCTTGTGCCCTCAGGCCAGTTCAGAGCTGAGGGTGCTTATAAATACTCCTTAGGGAAAACACTGTCAGGGCTCCTTCAGGGAAGAATCACACTGCTAAACTGCAAAGAAACCCCAACCCTGCTACATACTAACAAACAGAGACTTTTGTTCACATAATGGGACAAAAAAGGCAGGTGAGAAAGATCAACAGCACAAAAAAAGGCTCACACAGAAAACCAACACAGAAAGAGAGCGCCCACCCTGGAGAAGGACTTCTGCTCCTCAGTACTAATAAACATGGGAGAAACTTAAGCACAATTTCAAGAGGCAAGAGCAAGCTACTGTGGAAAAGAAGCCTACTCCCTCGCAGATGCTGGGGACCTAAGGTCTCTAGACTGCCAGTACTTACTCAAAGAGAGGGAGTTGCAGTTGTATTTATTTTTTCATCTGGTTTTTGTTTTTCCGACACTTAGTTGTGTACGTGGTGCTGGGGTTTGAACCTGGGTCCTCATGCATGCCAGGCAAGTGCTGTAACCACTGTGCCACCACTCCAGCCCCCAACATTTATTTATTCTTTTAAAAAAGTAAATGAGTTGAATAATGAATGAGCAAAGCTAATGATGAAATTAGTGATTTGGAAAGTGGAACCAAGGACAATCTTCCAGAACAACATGGCCAGGCAATGGAAGATGTGAGAGGGAAGCTGAGATGCAAGAGGCGAAGAAGGCCCAACGTCCGCCTAATTAAGCTTCTATAAAGAAAAAAACAAAGCGAAACAAAACAGAGATGGGGTGGGGAGGGACCGAAAAAGAAATTCTCTATCTGAAGAATAAAACAAATGATTTTAGGCTGAAAAGGCCTGCTGAGAGCCAAGACAGTGCATTGAGACCCACAGATAAGCACATCTTGGTGAAGATTCAGAACTGTAATAATAATAATAAATTGGTAAGTGTGTGTATGTGCATCAAGAGTTTCCAGAAAGAGAAAGCATGTTACCTACCAAGAAACATGAATCAATCTGATTTTAGACTTACCGATGTTGTGGGGCTCCAATGTCTTCAAACCAGGGCCAGCTTCATAATTTAAAGGAGTCAGTGAAAATAAGAACACGGGGCCCCTCATTTAAAAATCAGGAAGAGGGGCTGGAGTGGTGGCTCAGTGGTTACCTCGCTTGCCTTGCATGTGCGAGTAGGTGAGTTCGAACCCCAGCACCACCTACACAACAAAGTGTCTGAGGAATGAAAGCCACGTGAAAAACTAAATAAAAATTGCTTCTCTCTCTCACTATCCCCTCTTTCTTTAAAAAAAAAAAAGTCAGGAAGAGTTTCAAGATGGCGACAGAAGATCTTTAACCAAGCCTGCGGCTCTTTTTAGCACATGGTCTCTTGTTGTCCTTTTGACTTCCTGTATTTCAAGATTAGACTTAGCTACCAATTCCAGTGGTATTTCATGCCACTTCCTTTCTTAGAGTGCACAGGTGTCATGTGAATAAAGTCACCCCTGCTTCCAAGTTCTGAGAAGCAAAGACTTGAACCTAGAACAATGTTCAGTCGAACTGTTCGTCCAAGAGGGGGCACATGGAAGACATTTTGGATGCGCAAGAATTTAGAAATTTTACTTGACAGCAAACCTACATCAAAAAATTATTAGAGGCCGGGTGCAGTGGTACGGGCCTGTAATCCCAGTGGCTCAGTGGGCTGAGGCAGAAGGATTGCAAGTTCAAGATCAGCATCAAAGTTAGCAAGGCCCTAAGCAACTTAGTAAGACCCTGTCTCAAAGTAAAAAATGAAAAGAGCTGGGATGTTGGTTAAGCACACCTGGGTTTAGTCTCTGGTTAAAAAAAAAAAAAATTAAGAGGATTGGGATGTAGTTCACTGGTGGAACACTTGCCTACCATGTGCAAGGTCCTGGGTTTGATCCACAGCAACACACTCGCACACATCCTTGAGTAACTTCAGCTTTCAGAAAGAATTAAAAGGACTCCATAAAAGAAGCAAGGTGGCATAAAGTTCCAGAAGTAGTGGTACCTAAAAATAAGGCAGATGAAAAGAAACTACACTAGGTAGGAGTTACATTAAGTATCATTACTTATGTGACTTTTCCTTTTAAGTTTTAAGATTTTTAAAATTTTTAAATTTGTTTTTGGTATCAGGGATTGAACCCACGTGTGCTCAACTGTTGAGCCACATCCCCAACCCTTTTTACACTTTATTTTGAGACAGAGTCTCGCTAAGTTGCTTAATGCTTTGCTAACTTTGGGGCTGGCTTTGAACTTGCAACCCTCCTGCTTCAGCCTCCCAAGTCATTGTGATTACAGGAGTGCACCAGTACACCTGGCTTGTAATAGCTTTTTTTTTTTTTTTTAAAGAGAGAAGGACAGTGAAAGAGAGAGAGAGACAGAGAGAATCAATTTTCATTTAGTTTTTCACATGGCCTTAGTTACTCTAATACTTAGCTGTGTATGTGGGTGCTGGGGTTTGAACCTGTGTACTCATGCATGCTGGGTAAGTGCATTAACTGCTGAGCCACCACTCCAGCCCCTTGTAATAGCTTTTCAAATGGTTTTTATTCTTAGAATTAATCTATAATCAAAGTACAGAAAAATAGAAGTATGGTTATAGGACAGAATGTAAAAATGTATAAACCTTGATTTTAAAAAATGCCCAGGGCCTGGGTATATAGCTCAGTGATTAAGAGCACTTCTCTGGTGTGTGCAAGGACCTGAATTTGATTCTCAGCAGAACACATGTACGTACACGCGCGCACACACACACACACAGTCTAATAAAGAAATGGGAGGTGGATGAGAAAAAAAAAAGAAATGAAAGTATGCCCATTTTTTCATCTGACAAACAGAGGGTCAATAGGATCTGCCTGAATTTGATACATGCAGAATAAAGATTTTAGTATTTTATTTGAAATTGTAAAATATATCACAGAAGGAGCTGGAGCGGTGGCTCAGTGGCTACAGCGCTTGCTTGGCATGTGTGAGCACCCAGGTACACAGCAAAGTGTTGGAGCAACGAAAGCCACATGAAAAACTAAGTAAAATTGATTCTCTCTCTCACTGTCCCCCTCTCTTAAAAAAAAGTGTATATCTATGTCTACATATATGTCACAGAAGAGCTAAAGAAGAACTAAAATAATATACCTAATAAAAAGTGTGTAGGGAACATAGGTGGCATTAAGAAGCATTAAACTCTTCATTTTCATAGCAGGAAATTAACAGGCACATTCCACACTGGTAAACCAAGAAATAAAGAGATAAGCTAATTATTTCAGATTCTATAGAAACCACCATACAAATTTAAAACAGAAAATTCATGACAATGAGAGGTTCCGGGGTGTGGGATGGAGGGAGCGGTTTGGGGAGGGGAACATGAGGCTTCTTCTGCATTTTGCACATTAGTATATAGTTTTCATTTTTCTATGTGCATGTATTTCTATAATTAAAGCTGAGTTGAATAAGAAAGGAAACGCAGGAGAGAGGGATCAGTTGGTGTCAGTATGGCTCAGTGACTTGACTTTTGTGTGGGTCAGCTTTTCATCTCTGTGACCAAAATATCTGACGTATGTAACTTAAAGGAGGAAAGATTTATTTTGGCTCACAGTTTCGGAGGACTCAGTCCACGGTTGGCCAGCTCCATCGCTCTTGGCCTTAGGTGAAGCAGTCACCAGGGCAGAATGGCATGATAGGGCTTGGGTGGGGGAGGAAAGCGCTCAGCTCATGGCAGCCTGGGAGGAGAGAGAGAGAGACAGAGAGAGAAAGAGGAGCGGCCAGGGACACCATATAGTTCCCAAGGGCACATCCCCAGGACCCACTCTTCCAAAGAGATCCCACTTTCTTGAGTTTCCACCACTTCCCGATAATGCCATCGAATTATTAATCCACCAGTGAGGTCAGGCCCCTCATGATTCAATCACTTCCCCAAGCCCAACTGCCTCTAAGCATTGCTGCCTTGGGGACCAAGCCTTCAATGGAACATTCCAGATCTAACCCATAGCAACTTTCTTTCTTGATTTCCTGGTTAATAGCCTAGCAGATCAAGAGAACTCATTGCTACCATATACCAGGCCCTCTTCCAGGAGCTGGGGATGCAGCAGTGAACTTTAACAAGTAAAATAAAATGAAAAATGGTTCTCATGGAACTTGTATCCTAGAGAATGAAGCTGACATCCTAGGTGGTGAGTTCTAAGGAGAGTTCAAGGTCAAAGGAGGTGACCCTTTGGTCACCTGTGGGCAGGGAGTGATGTACTGCAGTTGAAGACTGGTGACCAGGGAAGGACTCACTGAAAGAGGAATGAAATGACTAAAGACATGAAAGTGGTAAGCAAGTGTCCACATGGATGTACGAGAGTGTTCTAAGCAGAACGGTAAGTATAGGTGCTCTGGGGAAGAGTGTACTAGTAAGTTCTAGAACAGCAAGAGGAAGGGCAGAGGAGCTGGAGTGGAGGAAGGCAAGCAGATTTTTATTTATTTATTTTTTGTGGTAGTGAGTATCGAACCCAGGAATTTTCTGCCCCTCTTTATATTTCGGTACTAGGGATTGAACCCAGGGGTGCTCAACTACTGAGCCACATCCCCAGCCCTTTTTTTTTTTTTTTTTAATTTGGGATAGTGTCTCACTAGGTTGCTTAGAGCCTCACTAAGTTACAAAGATTGGCTTTGAACTTATGATCTTTCTGCCTCAGCCTCCCAAGTTGTTGGGATTATAGGTTCATGCCACCCTGCCCAGCTTCCCTACCCCTTTTCAAACTTTATTTTGAGACAGGGTCTCACCCAGTTGCTGACATTGACCTTGAACTTGTGGTTCTCCTGCCTGGGCTTCCTGGGTCACTGGGATTATAGGTATGTGTCATCATATCTGGCCAAAGGGAATATTACAGTCAATGATGTTAGAGAGGAAAGGAGACGGGGGCAGATGAGACAGGTTTGTATTGTCTTATTTATTTATTTATTTTTTAAAGAGAGACACAGTGAGAGAGAGAGAGAAAGAGAGAAACAATTTTATTTAGTTTTTCATGTGGCTTTTGTTGCTCTGAGACTTCGCTGTGTACTTGGTGCTGGGGTTTGAATTCGTGTAGTTGTGCATGCTGGGCAAGCTCTGTAACCACTGAACCACCACTCCAGGCCCTTGTATTGTCTTTTTATTCCCCCCACCTTTGTTTTTCTGGTGCTGAGGATTGAATCTAGGGGTGCTCTACCACTGAGCTACATTCTCAGACCTTTTTATTTTTTATTTTGAGAAAGGGTCTTGCTAAATTGCCCAGGCTGGACTTAAACTTGCGATCTCCAGCTAAGCTTCTAAATGCACTGGGATTACAGGTATGCCTGTTTTTAAAGTTTCTTTGCCAGGAAGAGAGAGGGACAGTGAGAGAGAGAGAAAGACAGAGAGAGAGAGAGAGAATCAATTTTTAATTAGCTTTTCACATAGCCTTCGTTGCTCCGACACTTCTCTGGGTACGTGGTGCTGGGGTTCCAACTCATGTACTTGTTTGTGCATGCCAGGCAAGCGCTGTAACTGCTGAGCCACTGCTCCAGACTCAAGGAAGACTTTCTTAATGCAAAGTTTAAAATGGCCTACCTCACAGCACTAGTCACAAAAACCAAAAGGCGGAAGCACTCCAAACGCCCATTAGTAATAACCAGATAAAAAAAAATGTGGGTATATCCATATAAAGGAATATTGATTCAGTCATGAGAAGAGTGAAGAATTCACACATCAGTGCTACAACATGGATGAACCTTGAAAACATTATGCTAAGTGAAAGAAGCTAGGCACATAAGATCATGATTCCCTTTCACATATTATATATGCCCTTTGGTCCCAGTCCCTGTTGGACTGAGCTAGGCTGAGTAAATCATTATTTTTACATATTCAAGATGATTAAGTCTAGTCCCTATCTTTGTTATTTTTTTTTAAAGGGAAAGAAAGAGAGAGAGAGACAGAGAGAGAGACAGAGAGAATCAAATTTTTATTGAGTTTTTCACATGGCTTTCATTGCTCTGACCATTGTGTACCTGGTGCTGGGGTTTGAACCCATGTACTTGCGCATGCCGGGCAAGCGCTGTAACCACCAAGCCACCACTCCAGCCCCTATTTTTGTTATTTTTAAAGCAACTTTATTGAGTTGTAATTGATGTATAATAAAACTGCATGTATTTAAGGTGTACAAGTTAATGACATGTGTGTACCAGTGAAATCATCACACCAACCAAAAACATAGACGAACCTGTCTCCTCCAAGACTTTGTTCCTTTGTTCTGTGTCTTCTTTTTTTGTTTTAAAGAGAGAGGGACAATGACGGGGGTGGAGAGCGGAGAGAAAGAGAGAATCCATTTTAGTTTTTCATGGGGTTTTCGTACTCGGACGCTTGGTTGTGTATGTGGTGCTGGGCTTTGAACCCATGTCCTCATGCATGTCATGTCTTGTGTCTTCTTGCCCATCAAATGTGGTTCTGTCCCCAAGCTCCAGCCCTGTGATGGAGGTTCTCCTATCTGATCACAGACCTCCTTGATGCCTATGGGCACCTCATATTCTCAAGTTTATTGTCCCTTGGATTCCACTTTATTGTGTCTTCTTCCGCATACAGAGGGAAAAGACAGACCATGGTGTCACATAGACCTGGGTTGCAGATCTCACTGGCTCTGACTAGCCGCATGCCCTTAAACAAGTTGTCTTATTTTCCACTTTAGAAGAGCCCAGGGATCATAGCACCACCTTCATTCAGGTTGCTGTAGGGATTCAACGAGAGGATAAGCACTGAGCAGCTGCGAGAGTTCCCAGCACACAAATACCAGCTCTGGTCGCCCATCTTTACTGTCTTGTCTCTGGTCCCACAGTTAGTGCTTCTTTGCAACATTGTCATCTAGTTTTTCTATCCTTCCCACAGTGGCTTATTTTTTTGTTTTGTTTTGTTTTTGTTTTTTGGTGCTAAACTCACTCTTCCCCTGCATCAGCATCTGGGTCTGTTTCTCTAGCACCACCTGCCTCTGACTTGCTGATACTTGGACATTTCCCTTTGGCCTCCTTCAAGAAACGTAGTTTAGCTGGAAACAGAGAAACTTTCCAGTCTGTCCAGTCCTGCTACAAATAGGTGGGTCAAATCAATTCTTAGTTCCATGTCCATCTTTTTTTTTGGTAGAGAGTATTTCCTAGCCCAAAGATATCTACCGATAAGCAAGATGAAAACAAAATAGAAGTTGAGCAACTTTGCTTTATCATCCATCATATTACATTATCTGTGCCAAGCATCATGCCTATACTTTCCTTGCTCTTTTTCTTATTCCAAATATAGATTAAAGAGTCCTTTTAGTTGTCCTTAAGTTATTTTGGCAGGGCCCAGCTGATCCTCGGCTTTAATCTTCCTGACACCTTCCATATGTCTGTACTGCCATTCTGTACTTGCTCTTGATTGAAAGCCCCTTTCTCTAAGTTCTCTGAAAACCTTGACCTGTCAGGGTTCCCTATGTGCCGCATGGTTAACCCTTTGCTTGTGGTTTTGCTCCCATAAATTCTTGTAAGAAGAAACTATTTTTATATTTCCTTCATTTCCTCCATTGCTTCCAGCATAGTGCCTTACACGAGAGACCACCATAAAATCTTACTAACCCAACTTACTTTTATAACCAAAATTTAAAGTGAGTCTTTTTTTAGTGGATTTGTTAAAAGCATCTTTAAAAATACTCTTTCTCGGGCTGGAGCAGTAGCTCGGTGGTTACAGCAATTGCCCAGCATGCAGGAGTACTCAGGTTCTAAACCCCAGCACCATGCACACAACAAAGTGTCAGAGGGATGAAAGTCACATGAAAAACTAATAAAAATTGCTTCTCTCTTTCTCTCTCTCTCTTTAAAAAAAAAAAAACAACAACTCTCTCTTAGACATTTGAGAACATAAATTTTTCCCCCTTAAGCCAGCCCTGAATATTAAGGCTGATTACACATTACTATATTTTAAAATTTAAACAAAAGAAAATTAGCAATTCTAAGCTCCCATACTATGAGGAAACATATTCAGTAGTATTTTACAGCTTTTGTGAAATGAGAAAACAAAACTAAAACTTCAAACCCCTTTTAGTTTAAAGCTAATTTCTTAATTAGGGCCTACAAAGAAATAAATTTGTTCATTTCCCAGTAACAAACACAAACACATACACACACTCTCTCTCACACACACACGTATTAAATCTGTGAGGCAATAAAATTAAGAGACAGGATTTAAAATTTTATCAAACCTACGGAATTATTAGGCCATAAATTAGTTATCACTGGGTAAAAAGTTTTAGAAGACATATTACTTTAAATACAAGGCGTACCGGGGCTGGAGCAGGGGCTCAGCAGTTACAGCACTTGCCTGACGTGTGAGGACGTGGGTTCGAACCCTAGCATCACTTACACAACGAAGTGTCAGAGCTACAAAAGCCACGTGGAAAAACTAAATAAAATGGATTCTTTCTCTCTCACTGTCCCTCTCTCTTTAAAAAAAAAAAAAGATGAAGCATATCATTCTGAACTTATTACATATATAGTGCTTCTATGTTCAGGTCATAAAAGATCTTTTTCTGATTCGAGTTCAGTTGGAGTTTTAAAATTTTTAGTTTACTGATCATTAGGAGTAACTGTTATTTGCTATTAATTAGAATGAGAGATGAAAAACTCCTGAAATAAAAATGGGAAAAATGTATTAAGCACTTGAAGTATTTATCAGCTTTTTCTTTGTGCATGCAATACTGCTAAAACTTACTGCCTTTGTGCTTCTTACAGGTTTGTGGTTGTTGATATCCTAGGAACTTTGTCTCATTCAATCCCTTTTAAAGATATTCGCCCTGACTAAATCTATTGGTATTATACTACCGTATTTAGTTTGCTTTTTAAAAAGCAAAAAGCCAAGCATCTAGCATTTTAAAATCCACATAAAATCTACTTGGGTTGGCAGCAAAACTTCCTTATGCAGCTTGGAACATAGAATTTTTTTTCATAAATAGGGATGGTGAAGGACGTAGAATTTCTTTGAATGTTTCTCTGTTCTTTAGGAGTAATCATTCTCTGATGAACCCCAGTCTTGAGTTAGATCTCCCTCCTCTGTGCAGCTACATAACACTTATCAAATTGTGTTGCGTTCGTATACTTACTTGTCTGTCTCTTTCACAGAGCAGGAGCCTGTTGAGGATGGAGAATGTCTTTTTATCCCTGTGTGTTTAGCAAGTGTTTGGCATTGTATTGTTTACAATGTTTGTAGTAAATAATAATGCATGCATAGATGAGTTTTACTTTATTTTAAATTTAGCTAACTCTTTTAGTTAATATCAGGTACACATACACACACAGGCATTTGTGGTTTTCTGACTTAACTATTATTCCCAACATGTTGTTCTACCATCAGGAATAGCTTCCCAAGCTATACTGAAGTGCCATTGACTTCAGAAAGGGAAGCCATGACTAGTATCTGGTAAAACTTCTTTAGTGACTGAGTTGGCATTGGAAACACAGAGACCTTGTAGATTAGATAGTGTTTGCAATAGTGTTTTTGGTTTTTATTTTTATTTTTTTAAGAGAGAGAAAGAAATAATTTAGTTTTTCACGTGGCTTTTGGTGCTCTGAGACATCGTTGTGTACTTGGTGCTGGGGTTTGAACTCATGTACTTGCACATGCCAGGCAAGCGCTGTAACCCCTGAGCCACTGCTCCAGCCCTGCAAAGGTGTTTTGATAGACCAAAGTGATATACACATTCAAAGCATTTAAAGGTTATGTGAATAAGGGATAGCTCTAAGCTGTAGGTCCTTGAAAGGTAAAACTATAAAAATACTTAATTTTTAAAAAAATCTTTAATTTTTTAGAACAATTTTACATTCACAGAAAAATCAAGCAGACAATGCAGGGCTCTGGCTTGTGTACATTAGTCTGATATATTTGCTACAAATAATGAACCAATATGACACATTAACTAAAGCCCAGATTACCTAGTTTTAACCTAATGTCCTTTTTCTTTTCCAGGATCCCATCAAGGACACCACATTACATTTGTCACGTCTCCTTGTGTTCTTCCTGGCTGTGAGTTTCCTAGACTTTCCTTGTTCTTCATGACCTTGACAGTTTTGCAGAATAAGGTCAGGTACTTTGTAGAAGGGGAATTAGTCTGATGTTTTCCTCATGGTTAGACTGGAGTAAAGGTGGAACTTTTTATAGGTAGACATCATATGGTGCTCATCGGTTTTTTTGCTTTCACATTGTTCACAAGTGCAGCATACTACCGTGACATCTCTCATTAGATTAGGGAGAGAGAGGTGGGGTGTGGCCCTAGATGGACTTAGGAGACTCTATCTATCGGTATAGACACACACAAAAGTTCCCCTCCTCATACCCATTTGGAGGGACTAAATTTTACTTCCCTGTTCCATAAGCCATTTGGATTGTAAAGCTTAACAAAATAATCGCCCTGCAGCATTTTGATATCTGAAAGACAAGTATAACTCCAGGATATGTTATAAAAAGCAAACTATAGAGATATGGAGAATAAAAATTCATTCGTCTTCACAATTAGAGATTATATCACTTCTGAACAGACCCAAGAAAAAGGCTCTATTTTAAAACATTATGAGCAATTTCAAAAATGCAGGAAAATTGAAAGCCTAGTACAATAAAATCCATATGCACACCGTCACCTCAGTTTAACCAACGTGTTACTGTACTTGCTTCATCTCTCTTTCTGTCTTGCTCCGATTGTTTAAATTTTTTGGGCTGAATCTTTCAAAGCAAGTGCTGACATCATGATTTCCCTTTAAAAACCTCAGCACATTTCCTAAAAATAAAACCACAATTTTCCATGTATTCCCCAAATTGATTTTTATAGTTGACTTAAAAAAAAATAGGATCTGTTAAGGCTCATGGACTGTGGGGTTTTTTTTTTTTTTGTCCTTTTTAAAGAAAAGAGGGACAGTGAGAGAGAAAGAATCAATTTTAATTTTTATGCGGCTTTCATTGCTCCAACACTTTGTGGTAAACGTGGTGCTGGGGTTCAAACCTGCATCCTTGCGCAAGGCAGGTAAGCACTGGAACTGCTGAGCCACCGCTACAGCCCCTGACTGTACCTTAAGACTTATTTAGAAGACTGTTCCTCCCCTCTCCTGTATTTTGTTGTTGTTAATACCAACTTCAGTGTGCATATCATATAAAAGTTCCTGGAACATGTGTGCAGGTGCACATGCATGCGTGCACACACATCTTTTGAAAAGAAACTATGTCAGTTGCCTTGTGAAATATTTCATGTTTTGGACTTGTCTTGTTTTCTCGTGGTTTCATACAACGTCATACAATCCTTCTGAAGGATTAATTGCATTCAGGTTAAACATTTTTGGTAAGGTAAGAATTCTTCATAAGTGATGCCATGTGGCATATACTGTTTTCCTGGGGAAGGTGTATAATGCCAGGCTAATGTCATTTATTTACTTTGTCTTCACTTCTGTTATTTTCTCATCACTGTTTCTTACATTCTCACTTTGAATACATCAAACATGACAGTCCACTTTTAATATCTTAATCTTGAACAGTTTAGTGTAGAATTTTTACCTTCTCCTGGATTCCTGGATAGAAGCAAAAATAACTAGGTCAACTGTCAACAAACCTGCTGAGTTTTGAGGTGTATGTGTGTGTGTGTGTTTTAGAGAGAAAGAGAAGAATCAATCAATTTTATTTATTTTTTTCATCTGGTTTTGGTTTCTTTGACACTTAGTTGTGCATGTGGTGCTGGGGTTTGAACCCAGGTCCTTGTGCATGCCCTGCCAGCACTCCAACCACTGAGCCACCGCTCCAGCCCCGGGTTTTGAGTTTTTGATCTTGTTTTCTTCACTGGGATTCTTTTCTTTTTCCCAGCACTAAGGAAGTAGTCTCTTTTCAAGATCTAGCCTCCCTGCACAATGGTTTCCATACAGACATTATCCTTTTTCCTCAAGCTCACTAAAATGAAAGTTCCCTAATCTTTCCCCCTAGAACTGTTGGCAGGTTATTTCCTCTAGTTAAACATGATAAACAGGCTACTATGAGAATCAAGTAGTACAAAGTGCTATAACAAAAGCAAATCACTGTCATTTAATGCATGTTGGGTTGGTTTTTTATTGCTTTGACAAAATACCTGAGACAATCAACTTATAAGGTTTATTTTGGCTCACAGTTTTGGTCCACAGTTAGTAGGCCCTGTTGCATTTGGGCCTGTGGCAAGACAGTAAATCATGACAGAAGAAACATTCACCTCATGGCGGGCAGAAAGCAAAGAGAGAGCAGAGTGGGCCAGGGTCCCAGTATCCCCTTCAAGGGCACACAATTAACAACCTAACTTCCTCCAACAAGGTCCTACCTCTTAAAGGTTTCATTACCTCCTACTTGCACCACAAGTAGGTGCCCATACCTTTCAGATATGGGCCTTTGGGGGACATTTAAGATCCAAACCACAAAGCATGTCAATGATTTAATGTTGCATTCCCAAAGTTTGTCTGTTTTCCAAGGAGGGAATGGCAGACATGGTTATGAGATAGGCAAGAATTGGTAGTGACAGGAAGCAGAATTAACTGGTTGAGACAGACATTCCTTGTTGAAGAAATGAGGTTTCGGGGACAAGCAAATGTTAAAATCAAACAGATGAGCCATCTGATGTCGGAAGAGAGATCTATTACAGGCACTGGAGTACTCATGAAGGAGAAAAGCAGAGAAAATCCCACAGTCATTTGTCAACCAACACTGACATGGATCTGGGTGCCTTTCTGCAAAATATTTTCTTTCCTAAATTCTCTCTCCCTCTAGTTTTGGGATAATGCTCTCCTAACTTTCATCCTAACTTTTTAAGCAGCTGTTTAGTCGTCTTTATTTTTTTAAATTTAATTTTTTGGTTCCCAAGTTTCATTCAAGAACTCATACAAAATATTCCAGATAAAAGAGTGTTAATCCTTATTTCCCTCCTTTTCTTCATCCTGATTAATCTGGAAGTAACAGAATTTGTAACTCTCTGCTGTTGGCAAATATGCACAATCAGTTACGTAGATTATTCTTCAAAATTTTTGGTGAGATATTTCAAATGCTTTCAGAAAAAGTCACCTCAGATGTTACTGTAATTTTGTTCTTGCTCCTTTTGATGGTCACAACCCCTCCACCAAGATTCACAGCTTTTCTGTTCACTTTCTTTCTTGGAGAAACTGCTAGAAATTGGCAGCATCCATGTTCTATCTTCTACAGGGTGGGTGCAGTCAAGGATGAACTTCAGAAACTGCTTCTTTTTTTTTTTGCCCCCTTTTACCACAAGTTTTTTCATGGGTGCCATGACAGTGGTGGAGGCAGAGAGTCTTCAGTCTTCTGTAGTAAACAAGTAAAATGATTATTCATAATTGTGGTTAGTGACTATATGGCTTATGATGTGCTAAGAACAGTGCTCAGCAATTTTTTATCTCATTTAATGTTCCCAACCCTGTGAGGCAGATATTATCATCCCTAATAAAATGAGAAAACTAAAACCCAATCATAAGTTTTCAGAGAGAGTAAGTTGTGGAATCCAAACCCAATGTACACTATGTATGGAGCTTGTCACTAAAATTTTGGCATTATCCAGAATTCTAGTCTTCATCCCTTTTCAAGGGCAAATATTCGTGTTTACAATCTTTAACCTTTCTTTGCAGATTTGTATGCCTTATAGTATTTTTATTCTTTACTGATGTCTTCGTATACCTTTAAAACTACCTGCATGTCCTAACTGGAGACTCAATTAAGTAAAGGGGGCAGAAATGCAGAGCAGAGTTGCTAGTATTTTTCCATCAGATGGAATGTGATTTCAGTTTGTCCCATTTTGATAGCACTTGATCATTTGATTAAGATGGTGTTTTGTTCTTCACATTGGAAACTTACTCTAGTTTCCCTTGTAATTATTAAGAATTCTGTGGGGAGATATTTGAAATTATGTAAATATCCCAATGCTTATCAAACTTCCCATGCATGTATTTATTTGCATCTGTACGGTTTCCTATACTATACAATGAGTTACATTATCTTTTTCTTTTTCTTTTTTTTTAATTTGAAGCTCATTTGTTCCCAAGCTGGCCGGTGTTCTTCTGACATGCCCCATTAGTCTTTTAACATGTTCCTTTGTCTGGCACAACTAGAGGCTCCAAGCTCATCCAGTATCTTCATTTCTACAGTTCTGGAATCACCTATTTGCTAAGAAGAAAAGTGGAGAATGGTATTTAGAAGCCAAAGTCTGGACTAGTTGTTTTTTTGGATTTACTACTCCTGGATCTTCTCAAGGGAAAGAGTATGAATGTACTTATATACCTATATCTGTATGTACCAATAGATCAATACCTCCATTCCTACTCCATCAAAAAGTTTTCTAGTTTTTTCTTTCCATATTTGCAACTCCCTTCCTCAACAGTGAGACATCTGGCTATTTTCCTTAATATATTTACTTATTTGATTAATCCTCTTTACATGACTACTTGCTGCTGCTGCTTCCTGCTGTGCTCAGCAGCCCTTTAGAGAACCGGTCTCTCCACGTTGCCCTTCCAAAGTCCAGTAGCCTTTAGAGAACACCTTGCACCGGGCATTTGGATTATGGATACACTCCTCATTCAGTAACATGAGGGCTTTGGCTGCCTTGCCTTCACTGATTGTGCTATGTGCTGTGTCCCTTGACTGCACATACCCTCTATAAAATATATTTAAAATATTCTCTTCTGCTTCTTATAAAACCTCAGTGATATAATTAGGGAAGGCATTATTATCCATATTTTTTCTTTTAACAGATCTTCAGGGATCTAGTTCAAGAGAAATGGAGTGATTTCCCAGTGTCGCACATCCTATATAAAGGAGGTTCTGAATGCAAGGTTCTTTTCACTTCATCAATCTATACCTCTGACCATATGCAAAAAAAAAAAAAAATACTTTTCTTTTTGCTCCAGTAGAAATGTTTTAATCTCATTCAGTTTGTGGTCAACTATGATCTCCAGGTTTTTCTTTTCCTGCAATGATGTTTGTGACTGGTGTGGTAGAAAAAGAATTGTAGCTTCAATTGTATCTGTAACACTTTAGGCAAGTTACTTGCTTACCTCCACTAGGAAGTGAGAATAGGTTAGTAAGTCTCTGCCTGGGGGCAGTGAGAGGGACCACCTTCCCCACTTCTGTAACAAAAAATACCTAGGCAGCTGTAGGACTTTCCCTACTGATACAAGTGCCGGCCGAAATTCAGACACACATACTCCACTCAAGAATCTTTAACATCTCTTCCAATTCTCATAGTTATACTTCCAAGGCAATCTTTGGCGAGTCAGTATATGTTAACTGCTTTTATTCTTCAGTTTATCATCTTACATTTGGCTCTCAATTGCATTCTTCATTCCAAAATATTTACCGATGGCCCATAATGCACGAAGCACTGTGTGATCTTTTTGTTGTATCTCTTCCCAGGGAAAAGTCATTTCGAATTTCAAGTCCAGCTTCCCAAGCTGGGGATTGTAAGCATTTGAAGCTAAGTCAGGTTATTTATAAACATGCAGGTTGTTCTGCATTCCTCTCGCCAACAACCCCATTTCAGGGTTGGTCCCACTCGGCGACAGACATTAATGAATTCCTCTTGGGGACAACCCTCCTCCACCTGAGTGGCTCGGACTTCGCAGCAACTCGCTGGGAACTAGGGTGCGTCGTTTCCCGAAGTTTGGGCAGCACGGCGCGTTCTTCCACTTCGGAAGGGCACAACTGCTAGGCGAGTCACCTCGGCTGGCTCCCATCCTCAGTGGGCGGCCGCCGACTGACTTCAGATTCCACCCCAGTGACAAGGCGACCCTGGCGGGCTGAAACTTCCCAGCTTCCGCGCCTCAGAACGCACTCGCAACATCTGCCTTTCTTCACCCGGCAGGAACTTCCCCGGCCTCGGCTTCCACTCAGAAATAACGAACTCTGCGCCTCGCACGCGCCCGCTGTCGCCTGCGTCCGGGGCCGCGCGCCCTGCGCCGCTGCGCGTGTCCTCCCGGCGCCTCTGCCTCCCCCGCCCCGCGAGCCCTTCAGCCGGTCGCTCCAGCAGGCCGCTGCGGAGCGAGCGGGGTGCGCGCGCCGCGAGGGGACGACGTGCGCGAGACGCACGGCCCCGCGCTGAGCGCCGGAAGCAGCCGGGCCGAGCCTCGCGCGTCGCGCGCGCCGCCCACACCCCCGCCGCCGCGGTCTCGCGCGCGCGCACTGAGGCGCCGCCGCCGCCGCCGCCGCGGCCGCCGCGGCTGCTGCTGCTCCTGCTGCTGCAGGAGGCGGCGCTGGCTGGCGGCTGCGCTCGCTCCAGTCGGCGAGCGGAGCAGCGAACGAGCGTGTGTGTTTTTTAAAGATGGCCGGAGCGGCGGCGGCGGTGGCCGCGGGAGCAGCAGCTGGAGCCGCCGCGGCAGCCGTGTCGGTGGCGGCTCCGGGTCGGGCCTCGGCGCCCCCGCCGCCCCCGCCTGTGTACTGTGTGTGCCGGCAGCCGTACGACGTGAACCGCTTCATGATCGAGTGCGATATCTGCAAGGACTGGTTCCACGGCAGGTAAATAAACCCCCTCACCCCGTCGCCGCCGCCGGCCACCGACCAGCCGTCGCCGTCGGCCACCGGCCGGCCGCGCCTCCCTCCGGCCGGGCCGCCGCGCCTTGCCCCGCACCCTGCGGCCCCGAGGCCGAGCCCCCAGGCCGGGTGGAGGGGCGCGCGGGGCCCCGGGCTCGCCGGGCAGGCTGCCGAGGGGAGCCGGTGGGCTCGCCCGGCCCGAGCGAAGAGTCGCCACAACAAACAGGAACAAAGGGGACGGCGGAGAAGTTGGCAGGGGGAGCCCGGGCCGAGGGGCTGCGCCGGGCGGCGCGGCGGGGGCGGCGGCGGGGCGCCGCTAGGGCCCGCAGCCCCTCGCCCGCTGCCGCTCGGGCCGCCGCCGCCCCGCCCCGCCCGGGGCTCCGGCCCGAATCGCCGGCCACCCCGCCGCCTGCCCGGCCGGCCGCCGCGCCCGCCTTGCTTCCGGGCGGCCGCGCTCGCTCCGGCCGCGCGTGTCCCCGCCGCGGGTCGCGTCGCGCCCCCTTCCCGTCTTTATCAAACTTCCTCGGCCGTCGGGCGGCGGGACAGGGGTGGCGGGCGCGGCGCGGCGGGGCCGGGCGAGTAAACCGAGCAACAGTTGCGGGCGCTCTGCGGGACCCGCGAGGTGCGGGCGGCGGGGGCCGGGCCGCGGCGGCAGGTGGGCTCCGGGACGGCGGGTTCCGCAACACACCCCCAGCCGCCGGGGCGGGCGGAGGAGTGGGCGGCGGGGCCGCGGGGACAGCGCCTCCCGACCTCCCGCGCCGCCCTCGCGCCGCGGCTCAAACTTTACAAAGAGTGCGGTTGCAGTCGCCCGAGGGCCGGCGACACCGGGACGGCCCGCAGCGGCGTCCGGGGCGCCGGGGCGGCCAACTTTGGGGCGGCTGCGGCGGCGGCGGACGTTGCCCTCTGATTGCGCCGCGCCGCAGGTTTGACGTTTGTGAGAGCTCGGGCCGCCTCCGCAGCCAGGCCGCCGACTCGTGTGTTTTGTAATCAAAGTGTGAGGCTAATAAAGGGCGGCGCCACAGCCTCTTGACTCCGGCGTGGGAGGATTCGCAGGCATTTAAACAAAGAAACTAGTTGGGGTTGGGCTCCCAAAGTCCTTATTTGGGTGTTGTGGCAAAGCCTGCGGTCACCTTTAGGTGAAGCCGGTTTCCTGGGCACCGTTGGGTGGTGTATCTAAGCGAGAGCACGCTCGAGAGTAGTAGCTGTTATGGTGACTGTGATTGTAGGAAGTGTCCTTTGATTGACAGCAGGACATTTAAATACAGCCTCCACTCCCCCCTCCCCAATTTTACAGAAACAGTGCACGACCAGGCCAGATGTCTTAGTCTCCCTCTACTGGTCCAGGGAGAGAAAACCACTTAAATTACAGGGTTCTTTTCAGTGTTGAGTGCTAGGTACAGTTTTACTTAATTTGGAAGTACACTTAGTTTTACTTAATTACCTTTCAGATTTAGAGGATTCTAGCAACAGAAAATAAGACAGCACATTATCACTTTAGAAGAAGGGCAGAGTCCTCATTTTATCTAAAGGTAATCTTGAATACTCTGATAAAAGGATGAGGAATATCATTGCAACTTTGCCACTTGTAATCAGGAGTAAACTATGCAGTTAAATTTTTATTAGTATAAATGATGTTTTCCTACATTTTGATTAGATTTAAAAGTGAAACTTGAATATACAGAACCTTTCCAATTCTATTTCTACATTCTGTTCCCATAACATATTCTGAGCAACCAGAATAGAGATTATCCAAACATTTAAGTTCTGTATAGAATAAAAACCAGAATCCATACTGGTTATATAAATGTTTTCAGAGAACAGTTTTATGAAATTGAGGCCCTTTAAGCTGCACAAGAAATTTGCTTCACTGTGCAATCTAGAGATTTGATGGTTTAGTAAATTTTAGACTAGAGTTTAAAAAAAAATCTTAATTTAGGTAACCTAATACTATATCCAAAAGTGCTTCAAGGTTTTCCTGGAGAATTTTTGTTACATATTTAAGTATGCATTTGTAAACAGGAAAAGTTGAAGAGGAAATAAAGAGCAAGTATGTGAATAAGACACAGGCCAAAACAGGTGTCCTATCTCTGCTTTGTCACATGAAAGTGTATAACTTCATGTCAGTGGAAGTGACTCTAAAATAGTGCTTTTTGAGGCCAGGGTCTTTATAACCACTAATAATTGAAACTTTAATGTGATTCAGATGTCAAAAGTCAGAATATTTAGTGATATTTCCTGCCCTACAAAAGGAGCATCTCTTTAGTAAGTTTAATTCTTAAGAATGAAAAAACTAAAGAGAAGTAGGGGAATAAGAAGTTGGATACAAGAGTGTTGCATTATTATTATTTTTAAAGAGAGAGGGAGAGTAAGAGAGAAAAACAATCAATTTTGCATTTTTTATCTGGCCTTTGTTTCCCTGACACTTAGTTGTTTATGTGGTGCTGGGGTTTGAACCTGGGTTCTTGTGCATGCCAGGCAAGTGCTGCAACTGCTGAGCCACCACTCCAGCCCCAAGAGAGTTGCCCTTACCTGGATAATTTTTTTAAAGAGGGGGGGCAATTTTATTAAGATTTTCATCTGGGTTGTGTTTTTCTGACACATAGTTGTGTATGTGGTGCTGGGGTTTAAACGAGGTTCCTCAGGCATGCCAGGCAAGCACTCTTCTGCGGAGCCACTTCTCCAGCCCCTGGATAATTTTTTTTTTGATAGTTTTATTTCTTCAATAAAATAACTTTTTAAATTTGGGGAGTAAATTTTGGTTTACTTGGCCTGGAGTTTCTGATACTCAGAAATCTGAAAATTTGGACTAATTTCTTCTCAAGGAGGAAAGGTCCTTCCTTGATGCTTTTCAGTAAGGCTGCAGGGGGAATGGAACAGCTTCCTCCAGGTCTGAGCCTTTTTAAACTTTGGCTACCTCCTTGGTGTTCAGGAATTCCCATCCCTTAGTCCACGTTTTTGCAAGGGATGGAAAAAACACTCACCAGGTAGGGTACAGTGTATAATTGCTACCCTAAGCTCAGTGAGTTGAAGAATTACCAGAATTTCCTGGGAAAGTTCCTTCCAACCTAGAGACGAAGCTCTTCCTCTCCAAGTCCTGAGTGGAAGTAGGACAATGGAGGTCCTTCCTGATAATGCCTCACCCTCTAATCTCCAGGCTCCATGACTTTCCATAGTACTGTGATATCATCCCATGAAAAAACTTCATCACTGCCTTAATTAAATTGTGTCAGAATGCTTGTTGTATTCCCGTTAAAATCATTTTGTTTATTAGTCTTTTAAGTCACTTTTTTTTTTTTGAGAGAGGCGGACAGTGAGAGAGGAAGAGAGAGAGAGAGGGAATTTAGTTTTTCATGTGGCTTTGGTTGCTCTCAAGACTTCGCTGAGTATGTGGTGCTGGAGTTTGAACCTGCATCCTTGTGCATGCCAGGCAAGAGTCACCACTCCAGTCCCCATGTTCTTTTTATTTCTAAAAGTGATATGGGATAATTAGAAAGTAATATGAAGGTGCCATATTTTCCAGAGATGATCTTTATTTTAACATTTGAGGTATGTCTGTTTGTGTATTCTCCCCCTGCTACACCCCAGATTAAGTCCAGGGGCACTTTACACTGGGCTACATCCCCAATCCTTTTTATTTTTTATTTTAAGTCTCACTAAGTCACCCAGACTGGTTTTGAACTTGTGATTTTCCCTGCCTCAGCCTCTTGAGTAGCTGAAATTATAGGCACATAGCACTAAGCCTGGCATCATGTGGCAGTGTGCCTGGCATGAATATCTTTTTTTTTTTTTAAGAGTGAGAGAGAAAGAGAGAATCAACTTTGTTTATTTTTTTCATCTGACAGAGAGAAAGAACCAACTTTATTTTTTTCATCTGGGTTCTATTTTTCTGGCAGTTGTGTATGTGGTGCTGGGGTTTGAATCTGAGCCTTTGCTCATGCCAGGCAAGTGCTATAACCACTGAGTCACCACTCCAGCCCCATGTTTATCTTTTTTTTTAAAAAACAAAGTAGGGGGGTTAGGATTTAGCTCAGTGGCAGAGCGCTTGCTTAGCACCAAGGCCCCGAGTTCGAGTTCGGTCCTCAGCCCTGAAAAAAAAAGATGAAAAAAAACAAAAACAAAGTAGGTATTTGTTTTGTACATTCTACTGTTACTAACTTTCCCACTAATGTATGCTTTCCCCCATATCTTTAATGTTCTTTGAAAACATTTTTAGTGGAAGCTTAGGTTGTTTTGTTTTTTTTTCCTTGTAGTGTGCGTCAATTTCCTTTATTTTTCATCTGGTTTTGTTTTTCCAACACGTAGTTGTGTATGTGGTGCTGGGGTTCGAACTCAAGTTTTTGTGCATGCCAGGCAAGAGCTCTACCGCTGAGCCACCACCCCAGCCCAGCAGCATAGTGTTTAATTCCATTAAAGTATGATATATTTGAAAATTAGCCCCCTTTTGTCATTTGTTTTGCTACTTCTTGTATTTATTATTGATATGGTTGATATATTTTAAAGAAATTATTGTGAGCATTTCTAATTATTTCCGTAGAGTAAACCAAATAGTTAATACACATGAAACACTTAGAAGAAGACTTGGCATATGTAAGTTCCCAAGAAGAGTTTTTCCTGGGCTACAATTTGTGGTCAGAATTTTGTTTTTAGACCACTTGTGCCTATGACCAGATTGTCCTTTAGAAAGGTCATTCCAGTTTATATTCTCGCCAGCAATGCCCACCTTCTAGTTCCCTGCATCCTCACCAAAACAGAAACCTTACCAATCTGTAGATAAGTGAATATTCTCACCAAAAGAATATCCAAAACTGTTAAGAACAGTCCCCAAACTGGAACAACCTAAATATCACTGGCAGTAGTTTGGATAAGGTGTAGTGTATTCATAACATGGAATGCTACATAGCAATAAAAAAGAATGCACTGTTGATGCACCAGTGTGAATGAATGTCATAGATATAAAGTGGAACACAGGAAGTCAGACACAAAGGCGTATTCTGTTTGATTTCATTTCTCTGAAGTTCAAGTACAGACATCTTTGGGGGTAGAAACCAGAGAATAGTTACCTTTTCTGGGGGGTATTGGCTGACAGGGAACTTCTCAGCTACAGGGATCGTACTGTATCTTCTTTTGGGTGCTGGTTACCTAAGTGTGTGTGGATATGAAAATTCTGAATTGTGTGTGCACTGATGTTATAAAAAGAAATCTTTTAGTATTTGAAGTGTACTTCACTCACAAAAAACATTTTAAAAATTAAAAACTTCCTAATTGGGTAGTTGATGTACAGTATTTCACAGTTTTGTTTCTTTTTCCTAACTTGAACGGAATTGCCACTTGTGTTTTATCATTAAGTATTTTGTTGACTTTGGCCTAGTTTATAATACACTGGGTTCTTTTCTTGGTGCTAGGAATAGAGTGATAAGCAGAACAATGCCCTTGCGCTCTGGTAGCATAGTCCTCTGGTACCATACTCTAGCAAGGGGAAAGAGGTAAACAAATGCATGTGGCAAATGAGTGAGGAGTTCTTGAAGAAAAAGTGAGTTGGGTACCAAGGGAGATAGCGTGGTTCTGATGCTGCTTTCATATGGTGTGATTATGGAGGGCCTTGAGACACTTGAGCTCAAGAATGTCTACAGAGTGCCAGACCAAAGAAAAAAGAAGTTCACTGTCCTGAGGGTGAGCCGTGCTTGTTCTTTCCTGGGAAGAACAAGAACACTCATGCGGAGAGAAGTGGGGCAGATCACTGTTGGTCTCATAGGCCAGGACTAATATTTTGGATTTTGCTCTGAGTGGCAGAGTAACCAGATTGACATAATCTTTAAAAGGATCAGTCTTGATCTGGAGGTTTAGCTCAGTGGTAGAGTGCTTGCCTAGCGTGCACAGCACCTCAAGCTGTGCCTGGCTGCTTGGAGAATAGACTAGAGAGATGTGAAGGTGAAGGCAAGGAGGCCAGTGAGAAAGCTATTGTAGATGCTCCACAATGTTCTAATAAGTTTTGGTAGCTTACACATGCCTTATGTTAATGTTTATTCCCGAAGTTTGAATGAATGGAGGAATTAATTCATGGGTAGAAGAATTTGGGTGGGAATTTTAGACACTTGCTCTAAACAACCCCAGAAACTCACTTGAACACTTACCCAATGTTTTACAAAGTGGTCTGCACCGTTCTAATTACAATACATGTTTATTAACTTATCTAATTCTCAAATTCACCTTGTTGGATAAATGTAATTATCCCATTTTACAGATGAGCAACTGAGAATTAAGTAGCTTTCCCAGGGCAGCAAAGCTAGAAGATGAGAGCATTGGAATGGCTAACTGCAGAGCTCAAGGCTCAACCAGTAGCTGTTCATGGTCTCCTCTGCTCCTGGGTAGTACCCAGCCTCAGGAAAAGAATTAGATGTCTTGAAGGTGTACAGATAGAACAGATTTGACAGGCTTCTGGAGAGAGATGCCTGTAAACCTCTTACTTTTTAAAAATTATGTACTTCAGTGTATATAGCTAAAATTTGTGTAACTGCTTTAGAGACAAAATGTTTATAAAATATATTACTTGAAAAGTTTTCTGATTTAACTTCACTCTCATTTTTGTTATAAATGAATTTCTTGGTAACTATGGTTTGGGATCAAATGCATATCATTTTGTTACTTTATATGCATTTCTGATTGTACAACAACTCAACTCCTTAATTAAAAAAATATATATAAATGATTTCTTTCTCTTTTTCTTTCTCTCTCTCTCTTTTTTCCCTGTGGTACCAGGGGCGTGGAACCCAAGGGGTGCTTAACCACAGAGCCATACCCCCAGCACTTTTTATATTTTATTTTGAGATAGGGGTTTTGCTAAGTTACTTAGGGCCTTGCTAAGTTGCTGTGGCTGGCTTTGAACTTGTGGTCCTCCTATCTCAGCCTCCTGAGTTGCTGGGTTTACAAGCATGCGCCACCATTCCTGGCTCTTTTTTTTTTAAAGAGAGGGAGTGTGTGAGTGTGTGAAAGATAGTTTTACTTATTTTTTAATTTGGTTTTTGTTTTTAATGACACCTAGTTGTGTATGTGCTGCTGGGGTTGGAACCTGGGTCCCAGCGCATGCCAGGCAAATGGTGTACTGCTGAGCCCCATAAGTGGATTTCTTATTGGAGTGTATTTTGATTTTTTAAAAAATTAGTTGGTGGTTAGGGGCTGGAGTGGTGGCCCAGTGGTTAGACGGTTTACCTGGCATTAGTGAGGACCTGTATTCAAACCCCAGGACCACACTTGTTAAAGCTTTCTCTTCTTCCTTTCTCCCTCCCTCCCCCGTCCCTTTTTTTTTTTTTTTTTTTTTTTGAGGACAGTGAGCTAGAGAAAAAATCAATTTTATTTTAGTTTTTCATGTGGCCTTCATTGCTCTGACACTTAGTTGTTTATGTGGTGCTGGGGTTTGAACCCATGTCCTCATGCATGCCAGGCAAGCAACATAACCACCAAGTCATCACTCCAGCCCCTCCCTTTCTGTTAAAAAAAATTAATTGGGGGTGGGAATTATTTTAAAAATTTGTTTTGTAGACGTTTGTTCTTAAATGATGATGTCTTTTAGTGTTAATATTATAAACTCATTAAGTGAACATATATATCTATAAGAAAGCCAAATACCAGTGCCCATTTATTGAACGTTTCAACTACTTTTTTTGTTATGAGTGCTTATCATAGGGGACATAGAGTTTTCTCATCAAGCTTGCCCTTTTTTTGTTAACCTTTAGTTTGGGGCAGATTTCAGATTTCTGCTTGTTATCCTCTTCCATTCTGTGTTCTTAGATTTGAAATTGAGCTTTCTGATCATCCAAGAGGAAGAATGCTTTTATTTTTGAAGATTTGAAGTTGGGGGTGAAATGAGAATAAGAACAGGTGTAGAACGGTTTGATTATAAAGCATGCTTTGGCTGATTCCAGCAATTTAAACTCCAAGATAATTTGCACAGCTTTTGAACAGCTGGTGGGTGCTGATCTCACAGCTGCTAGCTACCAAGGTTTTGGTTCTTCCTGGAAGTTACATTTTGTTACTGTAGTGATAGCTTACTTTCTTTTACTCCTGTGGTCCTGAGGATTGAACAGGGGCTTTTCACATGCTAGGCAATTACTCTGCTACTGAGCTACGTTCTGAACTCTTAACCCTTTTTATTTATTTTTTAAGATGGGGTCTTGTTAAGTTGCCTAGGCTGGCCTTGAACTTGTGATCCTCCTGCCTCAGCCTCCTGAGTAGCTGTGATTATAGGTGTGCTTTACTAACTTTTCTGTTAATAAAAATATTGCTCTTTTCATTAATTATAATGTGAATTGATATTTTTATGTGTGTTTGTGTAAGCCTTGGTTCCTTTGTTTGGAGATGTTTATAAACCAAGGGCTTTCTGGCAACTAGGCAGACTCATTTGTTCTAGGTATTCTGTCGACAGAGCTAGGAAATAACATTAATCATCTACGTACATGCACATCTGTATTTGTTTCTGTACCAGTCTTTATCTGTATATAGTAAAACCCACAAATTTTCATAATGAAAACCTTAATTCTAGTCCAACATTACAGGGTTCATTTTAGCCTTTTCCTTTTCCCAACTCATAACTTTTTGTACAACAGTGAGAAGCTCAATTCTCATTATTTACAGTATATTTATCTGTTGATCCCGGTGAATATATAAAGTAATCCTAGGGTTGCTAATCCATCGTGAGGGACACATTTTCCATGTCTTAGTGTTTGTGTATAGTTCTTTTTGTTGTTAGCCTTATGCTGTTCAGTCAAAGTACTGTTTTCCAAAGTTCTTAGATCAGTTCTTTTCTCCCTCACTCCAGTGTTATGTCATTTTGACTTGTAATGTAGTTAGGTTCATTTATTACTGTTTGTGTTGTAGTTTGGAGTCCTCCCACATTATGGTTGGTTTTAATTGTTGATTTATTTTTTAAAATATATAAAACACTACTATGGTTCTAAGAAGTCAGATGTACGCAGAATATACAGGGAAATATTACTCCCACTTCATCCCTCTTACGACTTTCTCATTCTTCTTTCCACACTTCCCCATTCACCCCCTTTAAGTGATTGGTCCCTTTAGTTTCTGTTTTGCTCTCTGTGGGTGTGTGTTTGGTTGTTGTTTTTTAACCGTTTTATTATTTTTATTTTGTCTTTTGGTGCAGGGGATTGAATCCAGGGCCTCATGAATGGTAAGCCCATGAGATCTACTGTTGAACTATATCCCCACCCCATTTGTGTTTGGTTGTTTATTTAACTTTATTTTTGTTTTTTGTGATGCTGGGGATCAAACCCAGGTCCTTGTACACACTAGACAAGTTCTTTACCACTGAGCTGCACCTCCAGCACCCTGTGCTTTTAGTTTTTTTTCCCCCCACAAATGAGCAGATGCCTGTGTATTTTCTTTTATCTACTTTTTACCTGAAGGGTAGCGTATTATAAATGCTCTTTTGTACTTTGCTTTTTTTTTTTTTTTAACTGAACAGTAGTATTACTTCATGTCAGCTCATAGAGGTCTTCTGTATTTTTCTTTACTTCTGTGTAGTACTCCTTTGTGTGGATATACTATGTCTTATTTACAACCACTTTCTTGTATATGGGCATTGAAGCACGTTGAAGTTTATGGTATTTTGCAATTATAAACAGTGTTACAATGCATATGCATATTGTTGGAGGTATGTCTTTAATTAGATTGCAGAAAGCGAGGTTATTTAGTCAAAAGGTACATGCACACGTGGTTTTATTAGGATGACTAGATTTCCTTCCAGAATGGTTTGGCTAGTTTGCATTCCCACCATCAGTGTATGAGAGTGCATCTCTCACCACATCCTTGCCTTCAGGACGTGTTGTGGTGTTTTAAAATATTTGCCAATTTGATAGATGAATAGTGGTATCCGTGTTTTAATCTGCATTTCTCTAATTCTGAGTTCAAGCAATTTTTATGTTTTAGGGCCTCTTTAAGAATCATGTGTTTACATTGATTTCTGATTCTTTCAGGTTTTTGGTCCTTTGTCCCTCACTTTGTAAGAGCTCTCTCTATATTAAGGATATTAACCCTTTGTGGTATGTTCTAAATATTCTCTCCCAGTTTTTACTTGTCTTCTGGTTTATGGTAATTTTTTTCTGCGTAAATTTATTTATTTATATATTTATTTATTTTTAAAGAGAGGTGGACAGTGAGAGAGAGAGACAAAGAATCAATTTTTATTGAGTTTTCCATGTGGCTTTCGTTGCTCTGACTTAAGTTGTGTACATGGGTGCTGGGTTTTGAACTTGTGTACCTGCGCATGCTGGGCAAGTGCCATAACCATTGAGCCACGCTCCAGCCCCTTTCCTGCACAAATTTAAAAAAATAGTTATGTAGTCATATTTATCAATCCTTTCTTTTAGTAAAAAGTGAAAGATCTATATGATTTAAAAAGAAACCAGAGTATTATCAACCTTTTTATTTTGATTGGCTCTGGATTTTGAGTCATAGTTAGCAATTCTTTCTCTGTTTTCTTCACGTTTTTATGTGGTTTTATTTTTTAAATTCAGATCTCCAATCCATTTGGATTTTCTTGTGTATTTTTTTCTAAATGCATATCCAGTTGTTCCAACACTGTTTTTTGAAAAGCCCATATTTGCCCAAGTGATTTGAGATGTGAGAAGTGCGTGTGTGGTGTTACACCAGAAATTCCGTATGTATTTGTATCCATTTTTGTGCTTTCTCTTCTGTTCTGCCAGTCTGTCTGTTCATGTACCAGCACCATACTGTTTTAATTATAGAGGCTCTTTTAGTATGTTTTTAAATCTGGTATGGTCAGTCTTGTTCTCATAGTTGGTGTTTGTTTTTTTTTTCTTCAGTGTTTTTCTGGATATTCTTGTGAATTTCTTTTTCTGTAGAAATTTTAGTATCAATCTGTCCAACTTTATTTATTTATTTTTATTTATTATAAATTATTTTTAAAGGGGGGGAGAGAATATCAGTTTTATTTATTTTTTCATCTAGTCTTTGTTTTCCTGACCTTTAGTTGTGTATGTAATGCTGGGGTTTGAACCCGAGTCCTCGTACATGACAGGCAAGTGCTGGCACCACTGAGCCACTGCTTCAGCCCTGCTGTCCAATTTTATGAAAATGCTTGTTGGTATTTTTATTAGGGTTACATTATATTTTTAAATTAACAGTGAAAACTGACATTTTTATTGAGTCATTGCTCTCTAAGAAGAGGGATATCTCTATTTACTTTTGTTTCTTTCAGGTATTTTTTAAAAAATTTTTCTTTGTACTATTTTTCTCATTTCTTGTTAAGTTTACTCCTAAGCATTTAATTTGCCTCTTTATTGTTGTGTATGGGATTTTCTCTACCATTTGTTTACTATTGGTTGTTGTTTGTATATATGAAGACTTGCTTTTTTATCTTTTTTTAAAGAGAGAGAGGAACAGTGAGAGAGAGAGAGAGAGAGAACCAGTTTTTATTTAGTTTTTCACGTAGCCTTCATTGCTCCGATACTTCATTGTGTATATGGTGCTGGGGTTGGAACCTGCGTCCTCATGCATGCCAGGCAGGCACCATAACCATCCAGCCACTGCTCCAGCCGAGACTGTTGCTTTTTAAAATGATACTTTTATATCTTGTCTTACTGAAATAATTGAGTTAGTTATATCATAACTAACTAGTTTGTTAGACCATGTCATATGCAAGCAGAGGTGGTTTTTTTGCATCTGATTTCTCTTACATAATTGCACAGGCTTATAGCACCAGTACAAACTAGGGTAATAGAGATAGTAGATATTCTTTCTTTTTTTTTTTTTTAAAGAGAGAGGGACAGTGAGAGAGACAGAGAAAGAGAGAAACAACTTTATTTAGTTTTTCACATGGCCTTAGTTGCTCCAACACTCAGTTGCGTACGTGGTGCTGGGGTTTGAACCCGGGTCCTCGTGCTTGCCAGGCAAGCGCCGCAAGCACCGAAACCGCTGAGCCACCGCTCCAGCCCCAGTAGATATTCTTGATGTGTTCCTGATCTTAGTGGAAATGCCTCTGTGTCCTTATGAAAGAAGATGCTAACTTTAAAATTTTCATGTTAGGAAAGTTCTTTTCAAACTTTTCTTTCTTTCTTTTTAGTGTTTTTGTCATAAACGGAGATGAATTTTGTCAAAAATTGCTGAAGTGTCTGTGGAAACAACCCATATACCTTTTTCCTTAGATCTGTTAATATGCATTTGACATATTTAAGTGTAACTTGTCTGTAGTTGCTATAAAGAACAGCCTCATGGGTTAATAGTCTTAACTACTTGATTGACTATTGAATATTTAAATTGTATCTTGTTGAAGCTCTGTACCTAAATTTCACAAAAATTGTTTTGTATCTAAATTTTAAAAGGTCACTGTCTTTTGTCAGTTTTAGAATAAAAGAAAAATGACAGAGGAACAAAGAAACTCTGAGCAAGCAAATGAATATAAAAGGAGTCCCCAAAACATTAATGACCCAGGAATTTCCTTAAAGCAGCATTTTCCTTTATTCCTTCCTACCCACCCCCTCCCCCGCCTCCTTTCCCCCTGATGTAGGCTAAACAGGTCCTCTACCAGTGTTTTGGGAACCTGTATTTTGTGAAAATTTTCAAGATTCATTCATGTGCCTGGTTGATTATTCACATGAATGCTGCCATGGTTGCCTTTTTTTAAAAAGAGACAATTTTAAACATAAAAGTAGAATAGTATAGTATGCTTTTAGGTATCCATCACTCCTCTTCATTGATTATAAATTTACTGCCAGTTCTGTTTCATTTGCTTCCTCTGACTGTATCTTGCACCTGGTATTATTTTGAAGTATATTCCTGAATATTATTTGTGAATGTTTCAACCTGTGTATCTAAAAGATACAGCCTTTAAAATCTTATAGTACCTTTAGTGAAACTAAAAATTACTGATACTTCTATAAGATCAGATATCTGGTATTCAAATTTTCTGTTGCCTCATAAATTTCATAATTTTTTCCCCACTATTTTGTTTGAATCAAAATCCATATAAGAGCTGGGTGTATGGTACATGCTTGTAATGCCAGAGGCTCAGGAGGCTGAGGCTGGAAGATTGCAACCAAGTGAGGCCCTATCTCAAAAAAAAAAGGTATGGGGATGCGGCTCAGTGGTTAAGCACCTCTGGTTCAATCCCTGGTACTGGGGGGAAAAAGATCTAAATAGGTCCACACATTGTTTTAGTGGTTGTGTCTTATAAGTTTCTTTATATAGCAGTGATCCTCAACTGGAGGGAATTTTGTCCTCCAGGGAACACTTGAGAAAGGCTAGAGACATTTTTAGTCTTGGGCAGGAGGGTGATTACTATTGGCATCTAATAGGCAGAAGGCAGAGATGCACATGCGCTTTGTAGCCTCACAAGAAGTAATCTATGATCCAAAATGGCCAGATGTGCTCCTGCTGAGAAACTCTGATCTCTGGGTTTTTCTTTTATGTCTCCCTCTTGTAATCTGTTTTTTTCAGAAAGTACTTATCATATAAAACTTTCAGGATTTGGATATTGCAAATTTACATCCCTGCAGTGTCTTTTAATATGTTGTTTTCCCTTTCCTGTAACCTATTTCTTTTTTTTTCCCTGTGAATTGGTAGTTAACTTTAGAGAAGCTTGATCAGATTCAGAGAATATTTTATAAATGGGTAGTGGTGTCTTCTGTCTTCTATCAGGAAACTAATCAGGAGGCTTAAAATGTCTGCTGGTTTATTCTTTTGGTCATGTTTGTAGCTATTGATCAATGCTAAAATCCATTCATTCTTACTAGGAAAATAATAATTTAATAACAAAATTACTTCTTTGGTAGCTGCAATACTTCTGTGAGTAGAGAATTTCCTTCAGGTGTTCTTCATTTACGTAGTTTGTACAGTTTATATAGGATAGGTAGATTTAAATGCTTGGTTTTTTTTTTAAGTGAGAGGATGGTTTAATCATAGCAAGACCCTAGCAACAACAAAACAAAGATCTGGTAAGAAATTCAAACTATTAGGTAAATAGTTCTGCGTTTCCATTCAGTGTGAAGGGCTCATACTGTAAGCCTGATTCTGTACTTCCCATTTATTAAAAATTTCTGGAGATCTACGAAAACTTTTCATGCTAGTATGTACAGCTATCTCCTTTTTAATAACTGCATAGAATTCCATATTGTGGATTTGCCCTCTGTTGATGGGTTTTTTCAGCTGTTTTTTTTTTTCTGGGTTCTCTCTCTTTTCCTTACAGCTTAATAGTATTATTAAAAATATATGTATAGTAAGCTGGGTGAACCATTCCTATGAAAGTGGGGGGAAAAGGGTGGGAGACAGAAAGAAGAAAAAGGGATAAGGGGAGTTACATATACAACAGGGAATACTCAGCTCCCATTAGAAGCCTAGCTGCACACAGGCAGAGAAACTCAGAAATGTCAACAGTTATTATACATGTATATGTGCATTTCAAGCTTTAGCATGGTGGGATTACAGAAGAGACAGGATTCAGGGAATGGATGAAGTGGGGTAGATGCTGGTCGAGGACTGGCCTTAACTTACTGTCTCACTATGTCAGTATCAGTGTATGCATGAATATGTAACAATTCCCTCCAGTATATATATCTATGTCAAATTAATAAAAAATATATATGTGTATGTATATTGTATGTGCAGGTAGATATATATTAGTGAGTATATTTAGCTCCACTTTTGGCAGGCATTTGGGTATCCTTAAAGCAAGTTTCTAGAATTATACATTTTGAAGTTGTTTTTTATATGTAGTCATATTTTAAAACTTATGTTCTAATGGCATTATTGATCAAAGACAGGAAGCATAAGAACACTGATACAAAAGTATGACTAGCTTAAATGTACAATGCAAATATAAGATTTTTCTTTACAGGGCTCTAAGTCATCTTTATCTGATAAATATGATGGGTCAAAAATCGGCTTTAGAATTTAGGCCTTATTGCAAATAACTGCTGTGTTGGTGACGGTACCTGACTTGGGGATAATAACTCAGTCGTCACTGTTATTTTTTATTTTTTTATTTTTTAGAGGGACAGAGAGAGAGAGAATCAATTTTATTTAGGTTTTTTCCACGTAGCTTTTGTTGCTCCGGCACTTCATTGTGTTTGTCGTGCTAGGGTTCAAACCTTCGTCCTCGTGCATGCCAGGCAAGCACTGAAACCACCGAGCCACTGCTCCAGTCCTCAATTGTCACTTTTAAAAGCGAATCACAAAGTGGAGGAATTTTGAGTTATTTCTTGGGCTGTTCCTAAGATGTGTTTCATGCCTAACAGTCTCATTCTGATGAATAAAGTGCACAGTTGCATGGAGTGCAGGGAGAGTGTTTTCTAGAAACTCCAGTAGATTGTACTAATATCTGTATGCTTTATTCAAAAGAAGGGGAGAAGGAAGAGATAGAGCAAATGGAGGGACAGAGGCAGGAAATGTTCTTTTCTTTGCATTCACTTTGAATTTGGAGAGTGATATGAAGTGTTTCCAGTTGATAGTCCTTGTTTGAGTATCCATTTCATTACTTCTCTTTCTTAGTTTTTTCTTTTTTCTTTTTTTTTTTTTAAAAGAGAGGGACAGAGATAGAGACAGACAGAATCAGCTTTATTTAGTTTTTCCCATGGCTTTCATTGCTCTGACACTTAGTTGTGTACGTGGTGCTGGGGTTCGAACCCGTGTACTTGTGCATGCCGGGCAAGCGCGTAATCGCTGAGCCACCGCTCCAGCCCCCGTTTCATTACTTTTCTAAACTCATGTTAAACAATTCAATATTAGAGAAAATACAGTGACATTATATCCAATTTGTATTTTATTGTAGGGAAAGGGGGATGAAACATATTCAGAACATTTTGTGAGGTGCTTCTCTTTCTTTATAATTTAGATATGTCATTTTCCTTGAGCACAAAACACAAGAATACCAAACATCTAGAATATTGACTTCTCTTTACCAGTTAGTAATGATAACAATTTGATACCACATGCAGCAAAATCACAGAATTTCAAAAGGTGGGAGAACCTATACCATTTATAGATCATTCGTATGTGTTTGTGGGAGCACACTGGGGATTAAAGCCAGGTCCTTGTGCATAGTAGTTAAGTGCTGTACTACTGAGCTGTATCCCTAGCCCTCATTTGGTGTTTTACGTATGCAAAAACGGTTGTCAGATGAGTGGTTGCTGTTTAACAGAGCAACAGGAATGTGGTCCAGTGTGGTCCTTTTGATTTATATAGCTTCCCATGGATTCCCTAATATTTTATTAAAAGGAAAATAAATTGGTCCTGGAGATCTCTTTGGAGGTCCTAGAGATATTCCCACTCCCCAGGAATCCTGCAGACTATTGAAAAAAATCATGAACAAAAATTCAGAAAAACAGTTCGGATAGCATTCTGAATTTCTGAGTGTCAAAATATAGGTAGGACACAAAGTACTCTTGAAGTAAAGGCTATCTGGCCACTTTCTGTCAGTGACTTCAGAAACTTTTCTGTGGTGATCACATGGGGGCTTTCTCCCTTAAAGACTGGGTTTGTGAATTCATGGGCATTTTTCTTCTCTGTGAGCTGCCAGAGTGCGTTACCTGCTGTATACGTAGACATAAAGCAAGGCAGCAGTAGCAGGTGATTATGCCAAACAGAAGGATGATCTGCAGACTCCCATGGGCCACAGAAAGCGTTTACTGTGAGGGAGATGGAATTCTTTGCAGATAGCAATAAGAAGAGCAGCAGGACCAGTTTATGTGTTTAAAGTAGCACTCTCGTTTCTAGTCGGCAGGAGGAAGGAGAGATCACTCTGCTACGATAATCTCATTTTGTACAAGGGTGGTGATGGTGAAGGTGAAGGGTGAAGTTCTGAAATTCTGAGGGAATGCCTAAACCACTGGAAGGAGTGTCATTAAGTGAGATGGAGAGGACTGCTGGAGGAGCAGGTCTCACTCATCAGGAATGAAGGGAATTCTAGAATTCGCATCTCACTTGAGGTTGATATGCCTATTATCCAATCCAAATAAAAATGTGAAGATGGTAATTATGTGTTCAAGACTAGAACTCAGGGGATAAAAATTTAGGACTTATTCACATATAAGCTCCCAGCTGTTTCTCAGACAGTTCAAACTTGCTCTTACCGTGGAGTGCTTACATTTACTTTCACTTCTGCTTAGAACATCTCTCAGAGATCCTGAGTCTTGCTTCTGTACCTCTACTAGTTTTTCTTTCTTTTTTTTTTAATTGTCAACATCTCACTGAAGCTTTCTCTAACTAACCACTCTAATATAAAATAGAAATTCCCCTGCCCTCTGGCACTCTTTTTTTCTCCGTTACACTTATTACCATAAGATATACCATACATTTTCTTGTTTGGTTTTTAAATTTCAACAGTATAGACATTTGATTTATCGATTTTATTATTGCTGCATTTTCACTGTCCTGATAGTTCTTTGAGTAAATGTGAGCCAGTTATAGACATTTTGGGTTCCTTCCATGGCACAGAGTTCATTCTGTCATTGATTCCTTCCTTTACTTCCTGTGTAGCAGTACTGGGGATTGAAGTCAGGAGCATTCGATCACTGAGTTACAACTCTAGCCCTTTTTATTTTGAGACAAGATGACACTGAGTTGAACAGGCTGGCCTTGAACTTGTAATCCCTCTGCTTCAGACTCCCAAATAGTTGGGATTACAGGAGAGCAGCACTGTACCTGGCACAAAGATTACCTCTTGATAAAGGAAAGAAGGTGGTATCAAGTGTGTATTTTACCCACTTACAGTATTATGGCATGCACTTTTGTATCTTAGTATGTCTCTTCTTTGCTTTTGTCTTCTCCCGTGGGATAGGTTGCCTTCTAGGGATATATTCTTGACTAAGTTTGCCTAGTCCTAGCCTCTTGATTTTCTTTCTTATTCTCAGAGCCATCCTTTTCCACACCTTCTGTCTCCTCACCCACCCCATACTTTGCCTCTTGATTTTCTTTCTTATTCTCAGAGCCATCCTTTTCCACACCTTCTGTCTCCTCACCCACCCCATACTTAAATGTAATTTAGCGTAACATTTGTGCTCATAAGAAAAACTTCTTTGGACATTGACTGATCGTCAGCTTGATTTCCTTAGGCTTAAATAGTTCCTGAAATGCTACTTATTCTGGGAAACTTCTTAAGAAAGATTGTCTGAGACAAGGCTGCCTGCTCTCACTACTTTTATTCAGTATAGTCCTCGAGACCCTAACTGGAGCAATCAGGCAAGAGAAGGAAATCAAAGGGATAAGAATAGGAAGAGAAGAAGTCAAACTGTTCCTTTTTGCTGATGACATGATCCTATATCTAGAAATGCCCCTCCCCCCAAAAACTCCACCAGAAAACTGCTAGAGCTTATAAACAGATTTAGCAAAGTGACAGGCTACAAGATTAATACCCATAAATCAATAGCTTTCCTATACACTAGCAATAATAGGGCAGAAGAAGAAATCAGGAAATCATTCTCATTCACAATATCCTCAAAGAGGAAAAAATACTTGGGAATTAATCTAATAAGGGCAGTAGAAGACCTCTACAGTGAAAATTATTGATCATTGAAGAAAGAAATTGAAGAAGACCTGAGAAGATGGAAAGATGTTCCATGTTCTTGGTTAGCAGAATTAATACAATTAAAATTGCCTTTCTGGGGTTGGAGTTGGGGCTCAGCAGTTATGGTGCTTGCCTGGCATGCACAAGTACATTGAAACCCCAGCACCATGTACACAACAAAGTGTGAGAGCAACAAAAGCCACATTAAAAACTAAATAAAAATAGCTTCTCTCTCTCTCTCTCTCTCTCTCCCTCTCCCTCCCTTTCTCCCTCTCCTCCTTTCTTTAAAAAAAATTGCCATTCTGCCAAAAGTACAATACAGATTCAGTGCAATCCCTACCAAGATACCAATGTCATTCTTTACAGATATAGAAAAAGCAATTCTCAAATTCATTTGAAATAGCAAGAAACCCAGAATAGCCAAAATATTACTAAGCAAGATGAAACAGGAGGTTTTGCAATACCAGATCTAAAATTATACTATAGAGCTGTAGTAACAAAAACAGCATGGTATTGGTGTCAAAATAGGCATGAAGACCAATGGAATAGAAGACTCTGAGACAAAACCACAAATTTTTAAACATCCGATCTTTGACAGAGGGGATCAAAATATAACATGGGGGAATAACAGCCTATTCAACAAATGGTGCTGGACAAATTGGACAGCCATTTGCAGGAAGTTATAATTAGATCCTTATCTCTCGCCTTGCACAAAAAAATAAAATCAAAATGGATCAACAAACTAGGAATTAAATCGGCTACCATACAACTGCTAGAAGAAAAATTAGGAGCAACACTCCAGCGTATGGGAATAGGCAACAACTTTCTCAACAAGTCTCCCAAAGCGAAAGAATTGGTCAAGAATCATGAGTGGGAAGGATATCTAGGAGACTGGAGGGTGGGAATATGGGGGAATCATCTCAGAAGGAGATCTCTGACCTCCACAAGATATCCATTTACCTTAGGGGTTCTTCTGGGGGAAACAGACTCACGGGGAACCCAAGGCGGGGCATCCATGACATGACATCAGCCTTGGATAACTATGTAAATATACATTTGTTCTTGATTGTTTGACAATGTTTCCCCCTCAGTTGTAACTCCATATTCATCTAATAAAAGACTACATAAAGAACCATTCAAATGTAAATTAATAGAAGAGCTAAAGAAAGTTTAGCAGAGTAAAAGTAGGAGAAGGTGATAGGGGAGGAAGGACAGGAGGGAAGAAAGGGAGGGTATGAAGGGTGAGAGGAGGAGAAAAAAAATATATCCTGCACCAATCAGCAGAAGAAAGGGACCATGGGATAGGATGAGTGTGTGTGGGTGGAGCACTTGGGTTGGATAGTGACCAAATTATATTGTTATAGTGTGGGCATGTATGAATATGTAACAAAGCCCATCATGATGTACAACCTTAATGCACCAATAAAAAAAAAAGTGAAAAAAAAAAGAATGAGTGGGATGCCATTAAATTAAAAATCTTTTGCCCAGCCAAGGAATTGATGAAAACTGTCAAGAGAGAACCTACAGAATGGGAGATAATCATGGCCTGTGATTCCTCTGACAGGGGACTAATATCCAAAATTTACAAAGAACTCAAAAAACTTAATATCAGAAACACAAACTGTCCAATCAATAAATGGGTCAGAGAGCTGAACAGAAACTTCTCAGCAGAGGAAATTGAGCAAGCCAATGAATACATCAGAAAGTGTTCTTATTCACTAATAGAAAAATAAATGCAAATCAAAACTACATTAAGATTTCACCTCACTCCAGTCAGATTGGCAAAAATGAAGAATATAAACAATAACAGTTGCTGGAGGGGTTGTGAAGGAGATAGGAACAATAGCATACTGTTGGTGGAACTGTAGACTAGTCCTGTTGCTTTGGAAAGCAGTGTGGAGACTCCTTAAAAAATTAGGGTTGGGTCCTTTGTACCAACCAGCTATCCCTCTCCAGGTATTTTCCCAGAGGAGTTAGAATCAGTACGTTAAAAACAAAAACAAAAAAAAACACAGAAACCCAAAAAACAAAACAGAACCCCCTCCAAAAAAACAAAGAACAACAACAACAACAACAACAAAAAAACACCCCAGAAAAACCCAGCACATTATAGTGACATAGCAGAATCAATGTTCATAGCAGCTCAATTTATAATAGCTAAATAATGGAATCAACCCAGATGCCTATCACTGGACAAATGGATCCAAAAGTTGTGAGATATATATGATGGAGTTCTACTCAGTTATTAGAAACAACAATATTGTGACCTTTGAAGGTAAGTGGATGGCAATGGAAGAAATTATGCTGCGTGAAATTAGCCAGACTCAGAGGTCAAATGTTCTCCCTCATTTATAGATGCTAGAGCAAAATCCAGGCTTGGGTGAAAGGTCAAGCTCATGTACTAGACTCACCAAAGACGAAGCAAACATAATCCAGGGGAACCATAGATGTGTGTGTTGGGGGTGAGGGGAGTTGAGAGGGAGGGATAATGAGGGATCTAGGGGTGAATCAATAATATAGCTTACTCTTTACTCCCCTGAGAAGCCAAATAATACTTATGCAATCATTTAATTCTGGAAAATGCATAATCTTTTATATATACACACATATACACAATGCATATATATATGTAAATGAGTATATATTTGTATTTACATATATATATATAAATAAAGACATCTGTTATGGGGGGAGATATAAAAGAGTCAAGAGAATGGGGTATGGGTGATTCTGGATTGGGATCAGGGGCATATCATATTGTTACTACATATGTATTTATGATTGTACAGCAACACAACCCCTCAATAAAAATTTTAAAAAAAGAAAGCTTGTCTGTTTTATTCCCTTTTGTCTAAAAGACTGTTGTCTTTTCTCTACCTGCTCCACATTTCAGTATTCTATATAATGGTCCAGTCTCACAAGAGATTTGTGGTATCTGAGCCTATGTTGTTCAGCCTAGAGGTCAATCTGCCTTATTGGTAGGAGAATATTTGTCTTTAAAACTCATCAATTTTATTTTTGTCTCTGGTACTGACATGTAGTAAGTGTCTAGGAATGATTATTTTTCCCTCTGGAGAATTCCTAAGGTTCAAAGATGATTCTTTTTCTCTTATACAAGTCAATTATGGATTTCCTCATCAAGCTGAATAATTTTAGTGTTAAATATTGCTTAATATTATTTACTTAGTCTATACCTGCTTACTTATAATGAATTGATATATACTTATTTTGTGTATATTCTTGTGCTTTGTTTTTCTCAGAGTATGATGGGACATGAGAGGAAGGGGGAAGAAAACAGTGGGTATTGAGCATATGTGTGCAAAGAATAAGAGAGTTAAGTGTGTGTATGTTTGACTAGAATTTCACATAGGTAGTGGGCTCTTTAGAATCCCACCCACACCCCTGGCTTTCTCTATTTCCCTTTATCTCAGTCTCTCAATATTTATTGCTAAAAGCACCAGAGACTTGACCTAAGGGCCTTCTCTGGTTGCAGTTGCTCAGCAGCTTGTACTGGAAGCATGCTGGAATTACTGGGATGTTAATGCCTCTGGGGTACCCCCTCAAACATTGTCTAAGGGGAAATAGGAAGCTTGCTGTTGCGCTGAGTGGGATGGCTCTGAAGCCCTCTGCAGTCTTCTAGATATCTGCAGAGGGTAGGTGCCTATGAAAGTATCCTTTGTGTCTTCTTCCTCTTCCTTGTCTCACTCTTTCTCTCCCTTACTAGTGCTTCTGGCGATTACCTATCATATGAATGGTTACGTAGGCTCGTACTAGGTTTCAGGATCTGCTTCTGGTGGATTCCAAACTAAACCAATGGATAAATTATTGAGAAGTGAGAAATGCTGGAGTAAAGTTTGGATAGGAGAGTGGGAGTGTAGCTTAGAAGTAGAGCATTTGCCAAGCATGTTTGAGGCGCTGGGTTCCATGTCTAGCACCACTGAAAATAAAGGAGAAGGGGAGAGAGAGAGAAAGGAATTTGGATTTCATTTAATACAGGTTTGATATGATGGGCATGGTTGGGTATTAATCTGTATAGCAATATGATTTTATTTACTTACATCTGTGTGCAGATATGTTATGAACATGGTTCTCAGAGTAGATTATGAAAGCTGCTTCCTTACCTCATTGAATAGTTTTTTGGTCTTGCTACTTTGTGATGTGATTTTAATTTGAAGCCGTTGTTGCTGTTGTATTTCTCTTTTCCTTTGAAATCCCATGTTTTTCAAAACACTAGAAATGCCAAGAGTGAGAAGTAATCTTTACCATGAGAACATTGCAATGAATTGTTAACACTGTGCATGTTAATTAGCATATAAGAAAACTAGCAACTATTTTACCTTCTTTGGGGAATGTTATTGTCTACTTAAATAAGATTTCATCTAGCTGGGCGTGATGATGGTGCTTGTCTGTAATCCCAGCAGCTCAGGAGGTTGAGACAGGAGGATCGCAAATTTAAAGCCAGCCTCAGCAACTTAGTGAGGCCCTAAGCACCTTAGGAAGACTCTGTTTCAAAGTAGAAAAAAAAAGGGGTGGGGGAAAGAAAGGGTTCTGGCTGTGACTGTGATAAAGTGCCTCTGAGTTGAATCTCTGGTACAAAAAAAAAAAAAAAAAAAAAAGATTCATCTAACGGAAGATTTTACTTTTACTTGGGAAGTAACTAACTGAGTGTCCTTAGAAAAGTTACATAAGGAGAGAAACTTCTTTATATATCACCTCTTTTTAGAAGAATTTTGACAGATACAGCTCTTTTTAATAGAATACCGCATTAATTTTGTGACTAAGTATCATGGACTTTAGTTGTTTTCTGTGTCATGTGGGCTTTTGGAGTGTTTGTGTACTACATAGCCCCAGACCAGTGGGCATTTGTTCATAGGGTTTCATCTCCTTTCTTGCAATTCATTTTTTCTGCTGCTGCTTAGTCTGCTTTGACCAGTCCTTGCTGCTGCTTCTGATTTTCTGCTGTCATAACTAGAGTAAAACTGAAGATTTCTGTGGGGAATCAGACACAGGATTTCTTAAATTGCCTGTTCCATCATTCTGATACATTGATGACAATAGTACGGGGCCTAACCAGTAATGGAATCAAGCCAAGTTAAAAGGATTTGCCAGATATCATTTAAATGGGCCTGGCAGTCAGGGCTGGGATTTTTGAATGAGTGCGAGTGATTCTAGATAGTAGTTTTTTGCCTGATGTTAAGGACAGTGTAGCCTTCTAGGTATTTTTTTAACTCGAATACAATCAAGTGGTTGGCTTAGAGATACAGTGCATCTTCCTTCTTATTTAGGTTTTGTATTTTGATAAAATTGGTAGCTCCTTAAGGTAAGGGTACTTAATCTTTAGATTTCAACTTAGAAACCGCCCTGTAAATATTTCTTAATTATATTGTAATGAGAGTAATTTGAAGTTGGATGCAGTGGTGCACACCTGTAGTCCCAGTTACTCAGGAAGTTAAGGCAGGAAGATCACAAGTTCAAGGCCAGCCTGGGCTATTTATCAAGCCCTGTCTCAAAATAATAAAAGGGATGAGGAATATAGCTCCAAAGGGCAGAGGATATGGTAGAGTGCTTGCACTTGGGTTCAATCCCCAATACTGGAAAAATAAAAAAAATAATAATTTGAGATAAATGTTTTTGTTCAGTTTTAAGGTTAAGTAGTTAAAAAAAAATTTAGTGTGGCTGGAGCTGTGGCTCAGCAGTTACAGTGCTTGCCTGGCATGTGCAGCTACATAGGTTCAAACCCCAGTACCCATGTACACAAGTAAGTGTCGGAACAATGAAAGCCATGTGAAAAACTCAATAAAAATTGATTCATTCTCTCTCTCTCTCTCACTGTCCTCTCTTTAAAAAAAATTTTTAGTGTGTAATCAGTTACTGACTTTTTTGGCTCATATATATTCTACTAACGTGCTTTGTTGGTAGTAAATACTTGGTAATGCTGTCATTAATTTTGTTTTCTCTGTTGTTATAGGTGATTTTACAATGCATTTGATTTATTGCTACTTTGTATCAATCATAAAATGGTAAAACAAAAATTAATTCTTAAAATTTTTGAAATTGTAGCAAGTATAAAAACATGAAATTTATAATAAAAAACTTTTCACAGCTCATGAGTCTGAAACTTAACTTCAAAAGCACTTTGCCAAGGTAGAAAATAATAGTACTATAAAGAGTTTCATGAGAGAAAAAAAAAAGTCAGAAAAAGACCTGAGGTCAGAGTGTAGTAGTTAACACTATGCTAGCTCCCCGTCGTGGAACTCCAGAGTGCTGGTTAACTTGCTGAATTCTTTTGAGAACCCTGCTGATAATTAAAAGTGGTTAGATCTTAACCCAGTGTCTCTCAGTCTTATGAATTGTGAAACTTTTTTTGTGTGTGTCCTTGAGTCCTGTGGGATAGTTGTTAAAATGTTCTTTTTGGAGTATGCTGTTTTTGTCAGCTTTTTGGTTGCTGTGACTAAAGACCCAACAAGAACAATTTTAAGAAGGAAAGTTTATTTGATGGCTCATGATTTCAGAGGCCTTAGTCCGTGGAAGGCTGGCTCCATTTCTTGGGGCTCAAGGTGAGGCAGAACATCATGGTGGAAGCTATGGCTCCAGAGAGCAGATAGAAAACTCTATACCAGACATAAAATATATACCCCAAAGGTCCAGTCCCCAGTGACCTACCTCCTCCAGCTACACTCTACCAGTCTACAGTTATCAGTCAATCACTATCAGGGGATTAATAACTCAGTGATTGAGTTAAGGGTCTCATAACCCAATCATTTCACCTGAGCCTTCCTGGATTGTCACAATGAGCTTTTAGGGGACACCTTTCATCTAAACCATAACATTCTGTCCGCCCCTAGTCCCAGAAAGCTCATGACAATCTCACAATACAAAATACATTTAGTCTATTTTCTGTTATTTTTAAAAAGAGAGTGAGAGAGAAAGAATCAATTTTATTTTATATTTTTCATCTGGCCTTTGTTTCTCCAACATTTAGTTGTGTATATGGTGCTGGAGTTTGAACTCAGGTCCTTGCACATGCCAGTCAAGTGCTCCAACTGCTGAGTCAGCACTCCAGCCCCATTTAGTCTATTTTCAAGAGTCCGCATAGTCTCAACAGTTCTAAGATTGCCCAAAAGTTTAAGTCCAAAGTATCCACTGAAATTCAAGGTGAACTCTAAACATGAACCCCTGTAAAAACCAAATCAAGGGGGCTGGAGTGGTGGTTTAGCAGTAGAGCACTTGCCTGGCATGTGCAAGGAACCAGGTTCAAACCCCAGCACCACATACACAATTAAGTGTCAGAGCAACAAAAACCAGATGAAAAACTAGAGTTGATATATTCTCTTTTTCTCTTTCTCTCCCTCCTTCCCTTCCTCTCATTAAAAAAAAGGGTTACATGCATCCAATATTTCCATTTAGAAAAGTAGGGGGTTAGAAAGAAGGGATGGGACCTGAGCAATCTGAAATCCAGCTGGGCAAGTAAGTCCTGTAGCCTCACATCCAGCATCTGGAGCACATGGCGTCATGATGAAGGTCTTGTGTAGCTCTGCCTGTATGGTCTTGCTGGTTGTAGCCCACATGGTCTCTGTTTGCTGGTCTGTGTTCAGTTCCTGCAGCTATCCTCAGCAGAAGTTCCATGGTACTGGCATTTCTTAATTTTGGGGGCCTCCACTGCAACTTGGGCTTCCTCCTCACATCACCATTAATTGCCCTCTCAGGGGCTGCATGCAGGGACTGTGACCTCCCAGACCTGCTTTTGAAATCTTGGTGGAAGGCTCCATGCTCCTTAGCTCCAGCATTCTGCAGTTAACTGCAGCTTCCCTAGCCACAGTTTTACTCCCAGCTTTCCAGTCCAAGTTTTTTGAATCGTTCTGCTTCTGAATATCACAGTACATTTAGGTAAAAGCTGCCAGCAATACTCATGCCACTGCCTGAATACTATGCTGCCTAGAATATTTTTTTACACCAGATTAAGAAGTCCATTGCTGTGCTGGAACAGTGGCTCAGCAGTTGGAGCACTTGCCTGGCATGCGCAGGGACCCAGTCTCAAACCCCAGCACCACATACACAACTAAGTGTTGGAGAAACAAAAGCCTATGAAAAAATAAATCAAATTGATTCTTTCTCTCCCCTTCCCTCCTTTTAAGGGGAAAAAAAAAGTTCATTGCCTTTAAAATCAGCCTCACAGAATGTCTCCAGACACGGACAATATGCAGACAACTCCTTAGCCAGAGTGTAATATGAATGATCTCTAGTCCATTTTCCAATGGAGTCTTCTCCTCTGAAATCCCTTGAACAGCATCTTGACCGTCCACAGTCCTATCAGCATTCCCATCTTCTGACCCCCCCACCAGAATCACCAATTAAGCTCTGCTTGTACAATCTAAAGCATTTCTGGCTTGCACTGCTAAACATCTCAAATTCCTCCTACAAATTCTAAAATGCTCCAAAAGCTTCTAAAACACATGTCAGGTTTGTCACAGCAGTGACCCCATTTCTCATACCAATTTCTGTTATAGTCAGCTATTTCGCTGCTGTGACTAAAAGACCTGACAAGAACATTCTAGGAGGAAAAGCTTATTCAGGGTTTCAGGGGTCTTAGTCCACAGATGGCTGACTCCATTCCTTGGGGCTTGAGGTGAGGCAGAACATCATGGTGGAAGCTATGGCTCCAGGGAACAGAGAGAGAAACTCCACGCCAAATACAAAATATATAACCCAACAGCGCACCCTCAATGACCCACCTCCTCCCGCCACACCTACCAGCCTACAGTACCAGTTAATCCCTATCAGGAGATTAATTTACTGATTGAGTAAAGGCTCTCATAACCCAATCATTTCACTGAGCCTTCCTGAATTGTCACATGAGCTTTTGGGGGATACCTTTCATTAAACCATGACATTTGCATTGGCATTCTTGTCCTCGCTTTGCTTACACTATTGTGATAAGCACAGATTTCCTTTAGCCAGTTTTGTTAAATAACACCAGTCCTCTAGAATTCAAATTGCAGTCAACATGACGTATTACCTACGAAGGCATGAAGTACAGACTTGCTGCTGCTTCTGTAGCTGCAGATCCGAAATCACTTTTTAAGTAAGATGCTCATCTGCTCTTCAGTTCACCCAGACAGAAAAGCATGTTGTGCTGCCTCCTTACTTCCCAGTAACAGACCCACAGGATAAGCAGAAGAGGGAAGTGGCTAGTAAAGATGAAAAGTGCGGTAAGGAAACAAAAAGTGATCTTGCTGGGAGTGAAATTAAAGTTGGCCTAACTGGAGTAATAAAGTAAAAAACCGACATGGAAACATTGACACTACCAACCATGGGTGACTCTAGCATCCAGCCAGAGGCACTTAGTGAGGCACGCTTAGTCAGCACAATGTTTTAAATTACAGTCTAGTAAAGAAATTAGTTTACTATTTTTTGTATCTATATTGTAATCAGCATGAGAGGTTTTAATGCTTTGACAAACATTTTTAGACAACTTGGAACAATTGTAATTTCCTCAAAATTGTAATTTTGATTGTTAAGATGGCTTTGTATAGTTACTTTTGTGGTCCTGTGCTATCATGCAAAGCATGTATTTTTCTTACAATTGCCAGTCATCCATCATCTGACCTTTAGTGGAAATTAAGAGTTATAAAATGGACTTTGAGAAACCTATAATGACAAACTATCTTGTGAATGAAATCAATATGTAAATAAGTAAAAAGTCCTTCTTTTGTAAATTGCATACTTTACGTATCTCCTGACTTGTATGTTTGGAAATAAGATTGTCTGATGCTTGCTGTTGGACTTTTCCACATAAGCCAGCACCACCCATTTTGCTATTCATGGGTATTTCTGATTTGTAATTGTATTGAAATTCTTTGCGATCTGCTGGGTTACATTTGAAATTCCATGTAGGGATATTTGTTATGGATTATGTCAGGATTTCTGTGGTTCAAACCTAGACTCTAATTTATCCCTTGTCAAGAATGAAGAAGTTTCCTAAGGGTACTCAGGCCTCTGAAGTGTGCTACCGTAGTTTGTGTTCCTCAGAAAGTTCTGTAATATGAATGCTTCTGCTAGGCTTGGCATGTGGGTCTTTCCTTTAGATGCAGGTCCTGGGAGTATATTATGAGAAAGGTTAGTAGAAAGATTGACCCATTTGATCTAATTTAGTTCATTCATATTCTTGGTAGCTGACTCATCACCAAGTGTCCTGGATATATATGCTTGTGACTTGCTGTTATTTTTTATTCCATGGGATAGTCTCTTAGCCCTCAGTATATTAAATTTTCTGTAGGTGTTATTTAGTCCTAGGAAATGTAGCTTTCCTTTACTCAAAATGGGAAATACAACTGCAACTGGATTAAAATGTTTCTGATGGCTATTGGTTCATCTTTTTAAAATTATTTCTATGTCTATTATCCATAGATAGTCTGTTTGGAAAATCAAGTTAAAATAGGAACATTTGGGAGTGCTATATGAAAGGAAAATGTGAAAGAGAAACAAATGAGCATTTTATATGAATTTGTAATGAATAGAGACTGTTTCTATGCAAAAGGATTTTACGTGCAAATAAACCTGAACAAAAAATACTACATCCTTTTTCATTGACAAAAATATAAGAGGATTTCAGAATAAGGTCTTGAAAGAAAAGTTAATCAATTCTTTTATTTTCCTCTCATTAATTTTCTAGTCCTTCGTATTGGCAAAATACATATTAAAAAGTTCTCCAGGACAGTAGACCCAAGTAATGCCCCTTCCATGTGCTTGGCATTCTGGCTTTATGTCAATCAGTAAATATTTTGTGTGGATTCATTGTGGAAATTCTCAATTATATATTAAGTTTCATTCATTAGGAGCCCAAAGTCTAATTGAAGTAATAGAGTTTTCATAGGAAGTGGCTCTGAATAAGGTACTGTGCTAGCCTTTGTGTTAGGTAGGGTTTTAACTGGTCAGTGGTTCCCCAAATGTCATTTTCTGATGAGTTGGCTGCAAAGCAATCACCTAGGGAACTTGTTAAGAGTAAAGATTATTGGGCCAGTCCTTAGCTTTTCCCTGTAGGTTAAAGGTGGGACTCAGGAATGTGTTTTCTTTATTTCTTTTCTTTTTTTTTTTTTAAATAGGCAATGTGCAGTGTAAATTTCAAAAATAGAAGGCTATGTGATGAAAATTAATTCTTCCTTGTCTCCATTAATTCTTCTATTCCAGCGGCGACCTCTTACCAATTTCTTGTCTATACTTTCAGACGTACACCTTGCATCTACAAATGTGTGTGTGTGTAGGGGAATACTATAAAACTGTTGTGCACCTGGCTTTTGTTTTACAGCTTATTTTTGGAGATCTTCCCATATCCCTTCTTATAAGGGCTTCATTCTTTTGAGAAAACACATAGTAGCAGTCTGGAAAAGCTCCATAGGGGATTCTAATGCCAGGATTGGGAGCCACAGGTAGACGGTTTGTTAAAGGGGTTTAGAAAACGTTTCTTGGAATGTTAATTCCTTAAATCTTGCGTTTCTTAAGGAGCTGGACTAGCAAATATTTTATGAACTTCTAGATTCAAACAGACTTTTGCATAATTCTTCCTTGCAACAGTTATTAGGTAGAGTTCATCAGTCAGAAATACATGAAGGCAGTAGCATATCTTTGATTTCATTGAGGAGACAACTTGTGATGGTGGAATCAGCTAAAAGCAAGAATTTTCCACCTTTGGGCTTTAGGTGTTCCCTACTGTTTCAGTCTGATGTTAAGGGAGGTGGAGGTGGACAGAGAAGGCAGAAGGCAGGTAGCATATGACACCAAAAAACTTTGCTGTATAAAATGATCATTTTGGGGACTGGGACTGTAGCTCAGAGGTAGGGCACTTTAGAGCACTTGCCTAGCAAGTGTGAGGTCCCAGGTTCAATCCCCAGCACCATAGGGGGAGATTGTTTTCTTCTACACGTCTTTCACTCTAATAACCTGCATGTAACAGATAACATAAATATTGACATCTGTGGTTGGAGAGCCTCACATCCTTGCTGATACACATACTTCAGACATACATTATTGATAACATGCTTTAAAATTCCGTAAACTTAAGAACACTGCCATGGAAGCATTTATGAAATCGACACTGTTTATCCTTCAACATCATGGCAAGTATTTTTCTCCCAAGATGATTTACAAAATTTTTAATTAAATTCTCACAGAATTTTCACTTTGGGAAGTCATTTATTTGCTGGGTCACTAGTTCTTTTTCTTTTGTATCACCAGTTAAAAATAAAAGTATAGCTTTTATTTACATAAAATAGCAGGTGTACGAGCACTATTTACATTATGGCTTCCCTTAGTCTCTTTAGATACACCTCATATGCAGCTGGAGAGGTGGAAAGTAGATTGGTGAAGAGAAACTATGAAGTGTTAGCTTGAGAGAGTGAATGGGTAATGCCCTAAGCAACTTAGTGAGACCCTGTCTTAAAAATAAAACAACAAAACAACCTAAAAAAAAAAAATTAGAAAGGGCTGGGGATGTGGCTCAGTGGTTGAGCACCTCTGGGTTCAGTTCCTGGTTACTCCCCCGCCCCCCCCAAAAGGAAACATTAATGTTAAACACCATTTCCTTCTTTGGTACATATTACCTTCATGAGAGAATGGTTTATTTGTGCTTATTCATAATTTACATTGCCAACTCTGTGTGTTCAGTGTCAGAGACAGGGACAAGCAGAACAGCAAGCATGTCTTCTGCACTCAGGAAGCAGAGTTTAAGGTGCCAGCATAGAAATCACGTTTGACACAAGTGTTACCAGTATCCATAATGAAGTGATTTCACAGTAGCTTGTTAAACAGGATATTTAGTTTTTTTCTCTTTTAATATTTTATTAAGGAGTTCAGTTAGTGTACAATCATAAATGATACAAAGTAACAATAAGATATACATATGTTCTTAAACCAGTATTACCTCCACATTGCCTACACCCTAGTCTCTTGATTCTTCTATATTTTGCCCCTACAAGCAATATAAATGCTTAGATGGTTAATTTTCCAGAATTAAATGATTGCAGAAGTATTGTTTGGATTCTCAGGGGAGTAAAGAGTATGCTACATTGATTGTCTCCCAAGATCCCTCCCTATCCCCCCGCCCCCACATATCTATGGTTCCCCTAGCTTATGTGTTGCTACACCTTTGCTGGGTATAATATATGAGTTTGACTACCTTTCACCCAAGCCTGGGTTTAGATTTTTTTTTAAGGGGAGTATTTTATACCACAGAATGTACCTTTTGATTCTTCAATCCCTCTTCCCTTATTTTCCTTTCTTGTTCTTTGTTCAGTTTATTTTTGTATTGTTTTCTTCTCTTCACCCATATTAACTTGGTTGTTCTTAGTCACCTGGTTGGAAATAGCTTGGGAAGCCCTGGGATAGTTCTTAGCATGAGCCAGACTGTTGGGGGTAGGAAAAGTGTCATCCTCTGAGATTGTGAATTGAATTCCAAACTTCCAGAAAATGCACTTAGTTCAGGTTCCTGGTTAAATATAGTTTAGCATATAGTATGCCAATAAATAGCTTTAATATGTCTAAATGTAATATTTACCAAGTTGAAATATGCTGCACTGGATTTTCAAAGCAAAGTACTTAATTTTATGAAAATAGTTTTATATCTACAAGAAAATAAGAGAAGTTGGGTTTCTCTGAACCTCAGATTTAATCATAAATTACCAGCTTTGATTTTTTTAATGATCAAACTGTTTTCCAAAGTAGCTGTAACATTTTACATTCCCACTAGCAATGTATTAGTCTTCCATTGACTTTTTTCAATGGCAGTTTTTTTTTCAAATTTATATATGTTATGAATTTTTACTGTAATTCATATTTAGTAATAAAGTAATATATCTCAGGGTTAAAACACTGCATAAAACCATTAACAATTTATAAGTGAAAATGCCTCTTAGCATCTTTGTTCTTTTAGTAAAGATGATAATTTACTAAGCCAATCATAAGTATTGTTTTTACTAGTTAGCAAAAGGGGTTTGCAGACAAAACCTTCAGACAAAAGTTTCCTTCTAAGCATTTTTATGTATATTAATTTAAAAAACAATGCTTTAAGGGAAGTTATTGTTATTATTTCTGTCTTTATACTAGGATGAGGAAACCAAAAAGAAAAAAAAAAAAAACCAATGGGTAAAAAATAAGTTACCCGAAGTCACACAGCTGCTAAGTGAGTTGGCCAGTATTCCAGTATTGGTAGAGACTCTAGCGAGCCTGTTTTTCTCAATTCAACCATCAAAAATTAACTAAAAGTTGAAAACAGATTTTTCTTTTGTCTTGCAGTATAACCATTTCAGTATCTGTTGGGTGTTCTGAAAAGATATCATTGAAGAAAAAAAAATATTAAGCCTAATCATAAAGTGTAGTTTTCTACTTAGGCTCAAACTTCATAGCTAATAAACTGACTGGTACTTATTAGAACCATAATAATAACATTAAGAGCTGCCATTTATCACTTAATATGTTTGCTGTGCCATTGTTTACTATCTTCTAAGCCCTATGTTTTACACATTTACATATATTGTCTTATTTAATCCTAGGGAACTACTCAGAGATTAAGGAACTTACCCAAAGTTAAAATTAATAGAACTAGGGGCTCAGCGGTTGCGGTGCTTGCCTGGCATGTTCAAGGATGCAAGTTCAATCCCCAGCACCATGCACACAACAAAGTCTCAGAACAACGAAAGCCACATGAAAAACTGAATAAAATTTATTCTCCCTTTCTCTCTTTCTCTCTCTGTCTCACTGCCCCTCTCTGCTTAAAAAAAAATCACTTTATTAAAAAAAATAATAGAACTAGAAATCAGTTCAGCTCTAATTCCAAAATCAGTGCATCCCACTGAAGCTATTTGACACTTATTTATCTGGTCTGGGGGCATGGGACTAGACTGGGCAGTCCTTGCCTAGCCTGTAGCTGTCCCAAGACCTGGGCTGAGCCCAGAGTTAAGAAACGAAAGGAAATATGAAGAGCAAGTTATAAACTGTCCTCTATATTCCTGGAGTTAATTCATCATCATGTCAAATTCCAGAGTGAAGAAATCAAGTAGGTGCTTTTGATGAAACAGTAATGCTTTTGATGAAAAAGTGAGATTTTGATATACAGGTGAAAACAGGCTGGAGCAAAATTTAAAATGTATAAATTTCACTACCACAGCCTTCTACCATCTAAAGAGAGATGAAGAATTAATTTATATGTTGAAGGATCTTTCCCTTTTTGCCAGCTGTTGCATTTAGTACCTCTATTAAATTCTTAAAAAATCCAAGCTGAATAGACTTTCAGAAAACTTCACCAGAACATAATGGTTTGCAGCAAGTTAATAATTGACAGAAATTTTACTGGGATCTTCGTGTACTTGAAACTGAGAGAAGTGTTAGGGAGTTCAGTTTAGGATATGGGGTATATAAAATAGATCAGTATTAGGCCAAAAAGAGTGGAAATGTATGTCAGTAAAATATTGAAGGGCTTCCTATGAGCTGCTCAAATTCAATTTCACCAATGAAGAATTTGCACTGGGCTTTGAAGATAAGGGTAACATTGCTTGTTAAAGAATGGAGAGGGCATTTAAATAAGAGGAGTATCTTTGGTCTCTGGTATTCTTTGGTCTCTTCCATTCTATTTACTTCCCTTATAATTTTTTCCTTGATATACAAACCATCACAGTTTTTCCTAACAGCAAAACATTTGATGTTTATTAGATCATTGTGTAGGGGGTGGGGTGGGTTTTCCTGTGAGGTGACAATCTGACCTTTGCTGAATAGCTTCCATCTACAGAACAGCCTCACTGCCATTTGGTGAGTAGGGCAGTGACAACTTTAGCACATTCTATTGTCTTAATCTTCTCAAATTGTTGCTTAGCTGGCTGTTTTGGACACTTTTGAGAAGAGAATTGAATTAATGGCCAACTAGAATTCCCAGGGATCTGTCACACACTCTTTTTCTCTTGAATAATGATCCCATTTATATTCTCTACTCATGGTGCAAGGAGAGTGGGTGGTCAAATTCTTTAAGACCTTAGTATTGGTGGCCTTCAAAGATCTGAAGTAATCTTGGTTTAGGAAAATTAAAATCCTATGTTAAATTTGATTTTTAAAAATTATATTTTATATGATTAAGCAAACTATATTTTCAGATTTATTCATTTATAAAGTGTAATGTTTTTGCCGATTTACCAAATTAGCTAAATGTTTAGATTTCAAAATAAATGTAGCTGTAAGTGTTCTGCTTGTTGATGAGAATTGGCCAAAACCTGAGGACATCACTGACATTTTAGTAAAACAGATTATGATATGAGAATGGACATGAAGAGAGAAACTCCTGGGTTGAGGATTAAAAGCTAAGTTTTGCTTAAAGTGTCTTTGTCTAAAAAGAATGTCTTGTTTCTTTCTTCTTCTCTAAGCTTTGTGGGAGTCACACTTACTTATGTGTCTTAGATGTTCATAGATGAATTTATGATGAGCCCACTTTCAGGACACATCTAACGTTATCTCTCTTATCTCTTTTTGGTGTTACTGTCACTAAGATTGAGGAATTTGAAGTAGTCATGGTAGGGCAAGAGGGCAAGATAATGACAAGGTTGTTCATGAATTTGTTGATTTTTAGAAGTGCTGTATTGACTTCTTTGACCTTCAGTTTCTGTTCTGGTGGAAGAATACCACCAAATGTACCAAATGAACCTCACTTTCAAAATTTGGGCAGTTGGTTTTGATCTTTTATTGAATGCATGCATAACTCTCATACATTTCATTTACGTGCAGTGATCTTTTCATTTGCCCTGTCTTGCCTACCCATTATCATCACGCTTGTTCTTTATCATTGTTATATACTGAACTACTTCAGAAACATCAAATTGTAAACATTCTATTCTTTGATCATAATCTCTGTCCCTTGTAGATCATCACTTGCTCAAGGCCTTAGACTAAATCAGATTGTCTCACCATGTTGTCACTGCCTTCTGCTTCATGCCCTTTTAGCCCAGCTTAAATTTCATGTGTTGTTATTATTTTATCTCCTTGTAAATGCCCTCAACCCCCTTTCTCTTCTTCACCTACTAAAACCCCAACTCTGAGGTGGACCTAACCTCACTCTGAACCGAACATTACTAATAAAAAAATTCACAAAACTATGCAGAAATGGTTTATAATTCGTTGTCAAACCTCAGGTAGACTCTCAACAGTGGTAGCAATGTTGTTACTGTTTCTTGGTCTTCCATCCTTTAAATCAACCATTGTATACTTTCTTTCTTCTCTCCTGCTTCTTTCCAAACTCAGCTAATTATTTCACACCAACTAAGCTGAGAAAACACAAGTTTTCAGTCTGTAGTGTAAAGTTCAATTTGTCTTTTTTTTTCTTTTGTCTCTTGTGCTTTTGGTGTTTGATTTAAGAAACCATATCCTGATTCAAGGTCATGACATTTTGCTCTTGCACTTTATTTGAGGAGTTGTATAGTTTTCGCATAATGACCCGTCTAAGCTATTTTTTTTTTTTTTGCATCTGCTGTGTAATTGAGTCCTGATGGATTCTTTTGCATGTGTATTGCATGTGTATTGTTAAAAAGACTGTTCTTTCCTTACTGTATCATCATGGCATCCTGGTCACAAATCCATGGACCATAAATGCAGATATTTAAATCCAAATTGGACAAAAAGAAGTAAATGCCAGTTTACTCAAATGCAAATTGTAATTACTTGATTCAGGTATGTGCATTCATTATGTTATTTCTTTTCTTTCCTTTTCTTTTCTTTCTTTCTTTACAGAGTTAAGGATCAAACCCAGGGCTTCACACATGCTAGGCAAGAACTCTATCACTGAGCTGGAACCCCAGCCCTCATTAGTTTTTTAGATACCTAGTTGGTTTTGACTTCTGGGACTTGATTGCACCATGTCATACTCAGATTCTCAAAGGCCTCATGGTAGCAAATGTACTGGGTTTCTCAGATAAGCATAGGCTTGTTTGGGGGTACTCAGAGATTGCTACAATTAGTTGTAATAGTTATTGGATTAATACATTTCAAGATTTTCATTTGCATAATAGATATAATTTTATTCTTTAAAATACTTTGATAATGAAATAACAATAATCTAACATACATGTACAGTTTAATGAATAATTATAAAATATAAACGCATGTAATAGCAGTCACTCTGAACTCCAAGACTGCCTTACTGTTCTCTCCTTATCCCAACTCTGAAGAGAAGACTGCTTATCCATTTCTTCCTTGTTTTTCTGTTTAGCTTTATCATTTCTAAGCAGTGTGCTTCAACTTTCCCTACTTTTGAACTATGTAGAAAAAGAATATACCGTATGTATTCTTTTATATATATTTTGTAACTCAACATGCTACAGAAGTTATTCATTTACAGTATGGGGTTATAGTTCTTTCATTTTCATTGTTTAGAATTCCATTATAAGAATATACTGTGAATTATTGATTTTCTTGTTGATACACTATTATAAAGATTCTATAATCATTCCTGTATAGGTAGACATCCTGGTGCATATATGTATGAGTTTCTTTAAGGTACTTTTTTTTTTTTTGAGAGAGAGAGAGAGGGAGAGTGTCAACTTCATTTAGTTTTTTAAATGGCCTTGTTTCTCTGACACTTAGTTGTGTATGTGGTGCTGAGGTTCCCACCCAGCTCCTCGAACATGCCAGGCAAGTACTCCAACTGCTGAGCCATTGCTCCAGCCCCCTTAAGGCACATTTACCTAAAAAAAAATTGCTTGGCTGTAGATTAAATGATTTTTCAGTTTGGATGCATTGTTTTTCAAAATACCTGTATCAAATTATCTGCCAACCAGTAATATATTAAAGATGATGCTCCACATCATCTTTGAGGTTTGGGATCATCAGGCATTTTAGTTTTAGCTGGTCTAGTGGATGTATTGTAGTGTTTTATTGCTGTTTTAATTTATATTTCTTCTGGTTATTTTTGAGGTTGTAGTTTCATTTTGTATTAGTCACTTGGATTTCCTGTTACGATGTGCACCTATTCAAGTAGATTTCCTATTTGAGGTATACCTTTTCAATGCTTCAGTCTGCTTTTCTTTTTTTTTTTTTAATTCTAGTATTTTAATAAGCATTAGTTTTTTTTTTAAGAGAGAAAGATAGAGAGAGGGAATCAATTTTTATTGAGTTTTTCACATGGTTTTCATTGCCCAAACACTTAGCTGTATACATGGGTGCTGGGGTTTGAACCCGTGTACTTGCGCATGCCAGGCAAGCGCTGTAACCACCAAGCCACCGCTCCAGCCCCCTGCTTTTCTTTTGGGTGTATTTACTTCCCTTATTGATTTGTAAGAGTTCATTAAATTCTGGGTATACTTTCTTTGGTCACTATCTGTATTGAAATGTCTTCTACTTTGACTCATTTCACTCTATCATTTAATAAATTATTTTAATATGGCTGCAGTTAAAAGTTTTTTCACTTATAGACAGTGTTTTTTATGTTTTGATTAAGATGACCTTTCCTGCTAGGTGTGGTGGTGGTACATACCTGTAACATGCTACTAACCTGTAATCCCAGGTACTCAGGAAGCTGAGGCAGGAGGATTGTAACTTTGAGGGCAGCCCTGGTGACTTATTGAGATTCTCTCTCAAAAAAGTAAAAAGGGACAGGAATATAGCTAGTGCCCCTGGGTTCAATCCTCAGTATTGACCAAAAAAATAACCCTTCCTGCCATAAAGACAAAAGATTATATTACATAACCTTTTTATTTTCTCCTTTTGTGTTTAGTTTTATAATCCCATGCAGATATAGCTAACGCGTCTCTGGACCTTTATTGAAAATCTGTCTCTCCTTGGCTCATGTATTCTGCAGTGCCTCCTATGTTATGCATAAGTGTCCACATGTGCATGGAATTTTGGGGGGTGGGGCAGGGAGCGGAGCACAAGCCTGTGTCCTGAATTACCTTGATTACTGTAGCTTTAAATAAGTCTTGATATGTACTAGCCCCCCCCAGAATGCCTTGCATATTCTTGGCCCTTTATACTTCCACATCAGTTTTAGAATTTACTTGTCAGGTTTCACAGATTTTGGTTGGGATTAAATTGAATTTATAAATCACTTTGAGAAAAATTAGTACATTTACTTTATTGAACTTTTAAGTCTGCAATCATGATGTTAATCTATTTAAGTCTTCTTTAAAGATTCCTTATAATTTTTCTTTAAAAGTCTCGCAGAAGTTTTGTTAAATTTCAGTATAACTTGTCTTTTTTTTTTTATAAAGAGGGGGAGAGAGAGAGAGAGGAGAGAATCAACTTTATTTGGTTTTCATCTGGCCTTTGTTTCTCTGACACTTGGTTGTTTATGTGGTGCTGAAGTTTGAACCTGAGTCCTTGCACATGCCAGGCAAGCACTGTAACCACTAAGCCACCGCTCCAGCCCCTAAGTTGGCATTGTACGTGGCATTTTGTAATTGCACATGGCATTTTGTTTTGTTTATTTGATGATATGGATTGAACCCACATGCACTTTACAGCAACTTGTGATCCTTCTGCCTTAGCTTCCCAAGTATCAGGTGTTACAGGTGTATGGCACCATGCCTGACTGTACATCATGTATTATTTCATATTTAAGCTTTCTATTGTTGGTATTTGGAGATATAATTACTTTTTACATACTAATAGTGCATCCAGCAATGTTTTTATTGATTCTTATTTATCTTCCATGTTCTCTGCATTGCAACCATTGCATTTGCAAACAACAGCTTTTAATTTTCCAGTTCCTTCACTATTTCATTCTTTTTCTTATTTTGCTATATTATCTCAATCCTCCTGCAAAATACTTAGCAGAAGTGGTAATATTAATTGTTTCTCTTGTGGTTGTTTTTTGTGAAGAGAGGGAGAGAGTGAGAGAGAAAGAATCAATTTTATTTATTTCTTTCATCTGGCCTTTGTTTCTCAGATAGTTGTGTATGTGGTGCTGGGGTTCGCACCTGGGTCCTCGCGCATTCCAGAAAAGTGCTCCAACTGTTTAGTCACACAGCCCTCTCTTGTGTTCTTAATCTGAAAGTGACCGCTTTAATGTTATTTGCATAGGATTTTTAGAGGTACCTTTTTTTGGTAGTATACTCTACTTTTAGTTTGTTGAGAGGTTTTGTTCGTTTGCTTTTTAATTATGAGTGAATGTTGAATTTTATCAAAAACTTGTCCTGCATGTTTTAAAAAGGTAATCTGCTTTTGTTTATTTTAATCTATTAATGTGGTTAATTTCGCTGGTAAAAATTTTCAGTCTTTAAAAACTACCTTGAATTCCTGGGATAGAATTAATTTTACTATTTGCATCTTTGCTGATAAGCAAGAGTGACTTACAGTCATCCTTTCCAAGTTTTGGTATCATGGTTATGTTGTCATAAAATGATCTAGGGAGTAAATCCTTATTCCTGCTTTCTAGAGCAAATTTTACATAATAAGTAGAATTATTTATTCCTTGAATGTTTGATAGAACTTACTTATGATGTCACCTAGGCCTGGAATTTTCTTTATGAAAATTATGACTTTAAAATTTAGTTGTAGTTGGGGTTGGGGATTTAGCTCAGTGGCAGAGCGCTTGCCTAGCATGCGCAAGGCCCTGAGTTTGATCCTCAGTCCTGAAAAAAAAAAAAGGAAAAAAAAATTAGTTGTAGTGTAGGACTATCCGTATACTCTATTTCTTTGTGAGTCAGCTTTGCCTATATGTGTTTTTAAATCTCATAACATAAAATTGTTCATAACACCATCTTTTATATTTAATTTCTGTATAATCAGCAGTTTTGTCCTTTTTTGTTCCTGATGTTGGTTATATCTTCTCTCTTTTTTCTTGATCTTGCGAAGGTTAGCCTATTTTGTGAGTCTTTTCAAAGATTCACCTTTTGACTAGTTTATTTTCTGTGTCATCAGTTTCTGTTCTTTATCCTTTTCTTCTGTTTTTAAGGTTTTTTTTGTTAATCTTTTTTAATATTTTGAATAGTATATGCTTAGCTCAGTAATTTCAGCCTTTCTTTTTCTTTTTTAGACATAATCTTGTGTTGTTCAGTCTGGCCTTGAAATCTGCATCCTCCTGCCTCAGCTTTCTGGGTAGCTGGGAAAGGTGTACACCACATGGCCTAACTTAGCATCTCTTTTTCTCACACGTTGATTTAGGGACATACATTTCTGTCTGTAAGTTCTGCATCCAGCAGATTTTCTTATGTACTATTTTCATTGTGGTTCTCAAATTTTCAAATTTTCATTATGACTTCTCTTTTGAGTCATATCTTAGTGACACTAATTCCAATATAGATGGCATTAAAATAGTTGCTTAGGATTTTATTGCTTAATTATTGTGTTATTTTTAAGTGAATACTGCTGTTGAGAGTGAATCACCCCACAATTATTTATGAAGTACATAGAGAAGCAAATAAAATTTATCATTGTATACATTTCTGTGCTGTACAAAACTTGCTGGTTGTGTTACATTTCTCAGTTCAATTTCCAAACTTTGTATTATAATTAAGTAAAGATTTTCAACTTACTTACTTAGTGGCTTTATTTTTCTTTATATTAGTTGTGTTGGAGTAGAAGAACATCATGCTGTTGACATTGACCTGTATCACTGTCCCAACTGTGCAGTCCTACATGGTTCTTCTTTGAGTAAGTACTAGATACTTGAAAAATTGATATTTTGAACTTAACATATATATGATAATGCTTTAGTGATATTCTCATTAATTATACCCAAGAACTATAGTGAAGATTTCACTGAAGTTACTTAGAATGTAGTTTTTGTCTGAATTTTTAAATAGCTTATTAAATAAGTTAAAAGAATAAGGGAAAATACTAATTTTTTTATTAGATGGATATAGAGATACAGTTGAGGGGGAAACATTATCAAACATTCAAGAACCATTCTGTATATACTTAGTTATCCAGGGCTAATGCCATATCATGGATGCCCAGCTTGGGTTCCCCCTATTGCTGTTTCCCCCAGAAGAACTTCTGAGTTAAATGGATATCTCATGGAGGACAGAGATCTCCTTCTGAGATGATTCCCCCATATTCCCATTCTCTAGTCTCCTAGGAGTTTTTCCTACACCCTCTCCCTGTCCCCCTCCCTACGCCTCCAAGTATTCTAGGGTGTCATCTCCCTGTTGCATTGAGAATCATACAATTTGAAGTTATTAGCTTAGCCGTCTAACATACTGCTTCCCCATGAAAAATACTAAAATTTTTAATTGCCAGTGCAGAGCCCTTGAACTTGAGTATGTATTGTCAAGTCTTTCAGTTTGGGAAGCATGGTAAAGATTTTCTGATTCTGGAAATATATTTCAACAGTTTGTATCTCTTCATTCTGGAAACTTCATTTTGAATATTTTTATCATTTCACAGATAAAAGATTTTCCAGTCATATTTTGGGACAGCATTCAGAATAAGAGTTTAATGCACATATATACATTATATTTTTAGGATAAAATTAGGATGTTGTTAAACTAAAATACTACTCATATTTTCTGAATTTGATTGTCAGATTGAGCATGACCTGTGTTTTTGGTCACCTTTTTTATTGCTGCGACTAAAAGACCTGACAAGAACAATTTTAAAAGGAAAAGTTTATTTGGGAAAGGCTCACGGTTTCAGAGGTCTTGGTCCATAGAAGGCTGGCGCCATTCCTTAGGACTTGAGGTGAGGCTGAACATCATGGCAGAAGAGCGTGGCCGAGGGCAGCTAGCTGCGCAAGGTGTGAGTCACACCCAGATACAAAATACGTACCTTAAACCCATGCCCCCGGTGACCCTCCTCCTCTACACCCTGCCAGCCTACACGTACGACCCAGTTAGTCCCTGTCAGAGATCAATTCTCTGACTGGGTTAAGGCTCTTACAATGAATTCATTGTAAACACAGGTCAATGAATTCACTTCTCAGCCCTGGCACTGTCTCACATGTTGAGCTTTTGGGGTACACCTTTCATATCAGCTAAAACAACCTGGAATCTTGCTGAACCGTTCTCTCTCTGCTTGAAATTCCTCTTGTGGGGACCCCAGGAGGATTGAGAGACAGAGGAACTTGCCAGATCAGGTCTCTGATCATACTTTTCTTTGGAAGAGATAGGCAAGCCTCCTGTGTCCTCTGGAGTACACCAGTATCACAAAACATCATTTTTAGCTCCAGAGACCTTTATACATGCTTCCGAAGAACAGATTGGAATATTAATTGTCGCTGTACAAATGTGAGAGAAAATATTTAAAAGACTTGGATTATAACTGTTTCTTTTAAAATTTGGCCTGTTTTCATGTTCACAAAATTTAAAGGTAAACTGTAGACTTAGTCATTTTAAAACTAGAAGTTACCTTTGCCGGAAGATACCTTGTTACAGATATGGGTGGAATGTAGGTAATATACAACTTCTTTATTCTAGAACTTTTTAAAATAGAAATTTTGTTCTGAGCTTATAGAAATAATCACTGAAAAGAGATTTACTAGCAACTGATTGTTCATCTCTTCTGTTAGAAATATTAGTTCTCTTACAGTTTCTTTGTAAGAGACTTAGAAATTTAGGCTATTAAAATATTTTCTTGGGGCTGGAGCGGTGGCTCAGCGGTTTCTGTGCTTGCCTGGGGTTCAAACCCCAGCACCACGTACACAACTAAGTGTTTGAGCAACTAAGGCCATGTGAAAAACTAAATAAAGTTGTTTCTCTCTTTCTCTGTCTCTCTCACTGTCCCTCTTTCTTAAAAAAAAATAAAAAAATAAAAAAATATTTTCTTATGTTATCTGATTGTCTAGTTATGCAGTATAAACATTAAGGTTAATATCCTGATAGAAATGTCACATGTCTGATTGACTAATTTATTATCATAAACATTTTTAAAGGATTTTACTCTAGCACTGAAGTATATGGTATATAATTTGAAATAATTGTTGACCGGGAATAATTCATGAAGGAGGTAAATAATACAATGTTGTTATCTCAGGAGAAACAAGTAAAATTCATAAGTTTTAGTTTAGAATTCAAGTATATAATCCTAAAATGAAATAATTTGAATTTAACTTGTGTGAAATATTGAATTCCTCAAAAGCAGAATGTTCTACTACATGTGATGCACTCTGTTTTCTCTGTTTGATTTCATCTTTTTAAAAACTTGTCAGACTCGCTAAATTGACTACAAAGTCCATAATGGATCACGACCTGCGATTTGAATAATGATGCTTCAGAGAGCAGTTTGCTTATTATGTGGCCCTTGGGTGCTTCTCATCTTTGAAGAATATTAGATTGGAAGAGGTCCAACTCTGAATAATCTCAGGGAAGATGTCCAAGATTCAATAATCTATTTTGTCTTGATTTAAAGCTCACCTTCCCCACCCTTCACATCTACCCCAATTTGGATAGTTTTGATTTCTTTTCCTCTGTTATTAAACTGCTTCCCATGGTTTCCTGTTCTTTTCAGAGTTCTCCAGGAATCTTTATTATAGATACTACTTAGACAATATAATGCCCATTTAATACGATGAATTTAGATTTTACCCTCTGGGAATTAAGGATACCATTTGAGGGTAGATCTCAGAAAGCAGTTGGACATATAAACATATATTCTTTAGGCACGTGTAATCCAAACATGAATGTTTCTTGTCTTTCCCTATGACCACCATTAAAATATTCCTTCATTGTTCTCTTTCCCTTAAAACATTCAGTCAGTCATTGCAATGGCTGATTTTATGTTTTAAACATGTTGGCCCAATAGGACAATTATATCCTTCTGTTAAATCTCCTACAAGTCAGCACACTATAAAAAATGGCAGCAAGTGCTTATTATATGCCAGGGTATGCTACTGGATAAGTACTTGACTTGTGTTCTCCTTTGATAGATATAACAATTTGATAAGAGATACAGGAAGAGTTAGTAACTACCTCTTTTATGTAGCTGTTTGGTAGAGCTGGAGTTTGAACCCATAGCCATCAAATACCAAAGTCAGTGCACTTGATTGATTACTCTGCAAAAGTGGAAATTAAAAGAATGCAGAACCATTGTTTACTTACCAAATCGGGCAGGTTTTTTGTTTGTTTGTTTGTTTGTTTTTTGTTTTTAATGATGATGCTCATGGTTAACATGAAGCCTACAACTAGGCTACCTCATACTGTACTGGTTAGGAATGCAAGTTCCAGTCTTTTTCCTGAAAGAAGTTTCGCAATATGTAGCAAGTATCTCAAAAACTGTGATCTAGCATTTATAGAAATTTATCCTAAGAAATTAATCAGGGAAACAGATTAATGTATCTGAATATTAATCATAAATGTTGTTTGAAGAAAGATTAAAGACGAACTCAGTGCTTAAGAATAAAAAGTGATTATACCATGGGACATCCATATCTTAAAATTCTAGACTGCTTTTAGATTGCTTTTGAATATTTAATAAGGAGAAAAGTCTCATGATTTAAGAAAGGTAAGAATAAACGTTGTCATCCTAGTTGAAAATAAAATGGAGCTACCTGTTTTTTCCTACGTGTTAGGAAAAAAAAAAAACTTGGCATGAAATACCCTTGAATTATAGAAGTGGCTTTAAGTGAGGAAAAAATAACATCCAAGGGATACGTCCATGGAATTTTCTTTTCTTTTCTTTTCTCTTTTTATAAGGTCAGTGAGAGAGAAAGAGAGAATTTTTATTTAGTTTTTCATATGGCTTTTTTTGCTCCAGCACTTGGTTGTGTACATGATGCTGGGGTTTGAACTCACATCCTTGCACATGCTGTAACTGCTGAGCCATTGCTCCAGCCCTGCATGGAATTTTCTAGAAAAATTCCTCTGTGATTCTAAATTTTTCTCATGAGTTTTTTTTTTTTTTTTTTAAGAAAGAGGGGACAGTGAGTGAAAGAGAGACAGAGAGAATCAATTTTTATTCAGTTTTTCACATGGCCCTCACCGCTCTGAGACTTCGGTGTGCACGTGGTGCTGGGGTTTGAACTCGAGTACCTGTGCATGCCAGGCAAGCACTGTGACCGCTGAGCCACCCACCGCTCCAGTCCCTCTCATGAGATTTTTTAAAAATAGGATTTACTCCTTCCTGTATTGGAGATCTGGTTGCAATAAATTATTTGGGAATCTTGTTTTATTTTTTAAGGAGACAAGGACGGTGAGAGGGAGAGACAGAGAGAATCAGTTTTTATTGATTTTTTTCACATGGCTTTTGTTGCTCTGACACTTGGTTGTGTATGTGGTGCTGGGGTTTGAACCTGTGTACTTGTGCATGCCGGGCAAGCGCCATAACCTCCGAGCCACCACTCCAGCCCCAGGAATCTTGTTTTAGACTTTGTTTCCTTCCTGTTACTTGGTGTCACCCTCCTTGTCCATATGAAGATCCAGTATTATTGTCCTATTATAATCTTGATAAAGGGAAGGTTTAAAATACCTTGAAATCATAGAGTAGTTTTCCCTTAATGTTTTGTTTTGAGAATGTTCAAATATACAGGAAAATTCCTGTATATTTTACATCAATTCCCAAAAACCTTCATCAGCTGGATTCTGCTATTAACATTTACATTACTTGCTTTACCATTTATCTCTCCATGCAACCATCCCACTTTCTATTTATCTTTTTTTCTTTTCGATTAATTTCTAAGTAAGTTGAGGACATCAGTACATTTGCTAGGCATAAAAGTGATTTTCAACCTTAAAAAATAAGATTTTAAACTGAAATTTTACATTGATATCACATAAAAAAGTTGTAGGTGGCACCACTGTGGTGGAAAAAGGAATGAGGTCCAGAGCTCCTCCCGTGGCCATTTCTCCACTTGCCACACATTCCTCACTGTTTGAATATCAGCACTCTAACCTATCCCCTTCGCTCCTACTTGAGGACTCTGGATCCATAGATTCTAAGTAAGTTGCTCATGGTTGCAAGAGGAAGTTAAAAGCTTAAATAAGAATCAAATTCTAATCTCCTGATTTTAATTGATATGACTACTCAAGATTGAGCCAGAGCTGTAGAGTCATAGGATCTTAGCATTGGAACTAACCATAAAGTCCTTTATTTTGTCATCCCAATTATCTTGCCTTAATTACAAGTTAATAAACTGTTCTTCCTGTTGGGGTTTATGTGTGTATTTTGGGAGCAAATCTTAGAAAGAAATTATGCTGTTAAAAGAAATTTCTGATGTGGGATAAAAGACCCTATCCTGAGAAGACAATTTGGATAATCTGGATAATTGTGTTATGACCTAATATTCCAGTGAAAATTGTAATTTTAAGTTATTTGGAATTGTTCTAGAATGGGTAAATATCAATATTACAAAAGGTTTCATCTCTGACTTGAATTTTTATTTAATTTTTTAATTATTTTGAAATAAAAAGTAAGTTTTAAAATCCATACTTAATTGTCTATAATTGCAGCATTAGATTAAGTAAAATTTATTTCTGTGTCCTGGAAATGCATTAAAAACTTGAGTGTTTTTATATTACTTACAGTTATTATTTCTGATAAATATAGTCAATAATAACGAGAAAGTACGTAGAAAATAAAAATGTTTTCTTTTTTTAACTTTCTAAAAATTTAGTGAAAAAGAGGAGGAACTGGCACAGGCATGACTACACAGAAGTTGATGATGGTTCCAAACCCGTGCAAGCTGGAACTAGGACTTTTGTCAAGGAATTACGATCTCGAGTCTTCCCAAGGTATGTAAAACTTGTTTTGATCAAACAAAATTGAAGAATATTGGGGCTGGAGCGATGGCTCAGCGGTTGCAATGCTTGCCTGTCATGCTTGAGGATGCAGGTTCAAACCTCAGCACCATGGACACAGCAAAGGGTTGGAACAATGAAAAACTAAATAAAATTGATTCTCTCTCTCACTGTTGCTCTCTCTTAAAAAAAAAAAAAAATGTTGGCTGATGGCGTTGGAGAGGTAGAGAGGTGGCTTAGCAGTAGAGCGCTTTCCTGGCACGTGCGAGGACTCCAGTTTGATCCCCAGCACCACATACACAACTAAATAAAAATAAAAGGAAAAATAAAAGTCAGATGAAAAAAAATAAAATCAACTCTCTTATTCTCTCTTTAAAAAAATAAATAAAGTAAGGTGCAGTGGTACACACCTGTAATCCCGGAGTTTGAGGGGCTGAGGCAGGAGGATCACAATTTCAAAGCCAGCCTCAGCATCTTAGGCTCTGAGTAACTTAGGGAGACCCTGTATCAAAATAAAATATAAAAAGGGATGGGGATGTGGCTCAGTGGTTAAGCCCCCCTGGGTTCAATTCCCAGTACCAAAAAAGAAAAAGAATGTTGGCTGTTAAAGTGACATTATATAAAGTAGTGCTTTCAAACTTCAGGATACAATATATTGTCCCTTAATGAAATAGGATAGAAAGTATTTGAACTTTTGTTGTATGTGCCTACATAGTACACCACTATGTAAAAATACACTTCTTGGGGCTAGGATTTTAGCTCAGTGGTAGAGTGCTTGCCTAATACATGTAAGGCACTGGGTTTGATCCTCAGCACTGCATAAAAATGAATAAATAAAATAAACGTTTTGTGTCTATCTACAACTTAAAAATTTTTTTAAAAAAATATATATACTTCTTAATTGTGGGTCACAGTTCAGAAACTTTGAAATATACGGGTCTGAAGCTCTTGTTCCCAGTATTTGGTTCTACCAGATATGCAGCTACTGCTTCTCTTTTTCTTTCACCTAAACTTCTCCTGTTTCTTTCTTTTTTTTTTTTTTCTCTCATCTTGCTTTCATTATCTGTCTGTGCCCCAGGACCACCAGAAGCATGCACAATTATTGCTTAGCTTCTGATGGCAGCAGAACTGAGCTTTTGATTTTTAAAAATAATGGGATATATTTGAGTTGTCTGTGACTCAAAGAGAGTCAAAAGCATTATAAAGCATTTAATCATGCTAATTTAGATCATTTCCTACTCACTGCCTGACATCTATTTAAAGTGATAATGCTTAACGAGCTTTTATACAAGATCATATCCAGGGTTGTTAAAGTGGGGAAGTACAATTTAAATTTAATTCACAGTATCACATGTGACCTATAATAGAATTATTTCAGATCATGAAATGACAAAAACCCTGCTATTTTTTCCCTCAATCTTTAGGATTCCTATCTTTCTCCTATCTCCTAATCCTTAAATAGAAACATATACTACTAAGCATCCGTGTTGGCTCTGTCAGATATCCTGAGAAACAGAAAGAAGACATGAAACAATGTTTCCACGTGACTTTTTGTTGTATATATAAGTGTAGTGCCAGTGAGAGTGTGCATTTTTCAGGCAAAGAAGCCATGGCCTTCACTTTTTTCAAATAGATTTGTGACCTCCTCTAAAAAAATAGCATTAAAAATATTGGCCTAATAATTCATGTGGCTTTTCCACCAAAATGAACACAAACGAGAACAGGTTAGAGATGACACAAATGTCCAGACTGTAATTACTAGTTATCAAAGGTCTAGGTTTCATTTTATTTAACTCCATGAGCCTTCGCATCATTTAAAAACATGGTAGAGTAATAAATAATTACTAAATCATACATGTTTGGTATAATTAACGCAGAAATGTGTAAAATTAAGTGAATGGACTTTCTAACCCCTCCCTTGTTTTATGACTTAGTCTTTCAAAACCCTTTTCTATATAAATAATAGCATTTAAAACTTGTGTAAAGATGTATTATTGCATATAATTTTTAAAATTGGGATTGTTATGCATGGGGTTTTCAGTTTGCTTTTTTAACTCTTATTTCATAATCATCCATATAGATACATAGATTTATTTCTCTCTTTAACTGCAGTAGGGTATATATATATATACTATAATTTGTTTAACATCCCCATGTGATATATATTTAAATTTGTCTCCCAGTTTTTTTCCTCTTGCTAATAATAACGTGTCTGTATTTTAAGTACTGGTATCTGTGTATTTTTCGATTTACAGGAGAAGTAAAGCACTAAACATTTGAGTTCAAGGAGCACAAATTATTTTAAAATTCTCTCTCAGATTCACATATAAGGAATTATTTTATCCTCAGAGGGTGGGGGAAGGAGGAGTTAATTGTGGGTGCTTATTGGATAAACTAAAAGGTAGGACGGAACTTGAGATCAGTAGGTGAATCAGGTGAAGAAGACCTAAATGGTCTACTTATGAGACTGTTTAGGAAAAGGCTCTCTCCGTTTTCTTAGGTCTCAAACTGATATTTTCTTATTGAGAGATTGGGAAGATCAGAGTCCAGGAATTCAGAGAACCAGTGTTTCCTTTTTCCTCCTATTTTTTCCTTGCCACCTAGGTTACAGGTGACATTAAGCATTTAAGATCTGATTGGATAAAAGGAAATTATTGTGTTTTAACATTTAAGGCAAATTTTACACTTAATTTTTTATGGCAGCTGCATACTGATTTCTTTGTAATTATGATTGAGTAAAGGACAATGACAAGGGACAGCCCATGCTTAAGTGTAGTGCCTGTAACATGTTGATTTTCACAGAGGGCAGCCTGAGTTCAACAATTTTTAGTAGATTAAGTGACCATCTAGTATTAAAACTTGTTTAACACTGGGTATAGCAGATAATTTACCTTGGTAGTTCTTAGCCGGGGCATCTGGGATACTTGAAACGTGTGCAGGGACCCAGGGGTATTAGCTGTCCTCCAGTATACTTAAGAATAATTAGTTGTTCTATATCCCATTAGACTTTGAAATGTCTGACAAATATCGGTAGAGATAAAATTTGGTCTGTTTTTTAACTTATCTAACACTAGTTTGTATTCTAACTTATACCCTACCATCTTGTTCTTTTGATTTCCTACATAGCTTGTATTGTATGACTTTTGATCTTTAATTTCTCCTAAATTCAATCCTTCATTATAACTAATTTTAAATATCTTATTATTTTATTACGTCTTCTACTGTAGTTTACCGGAACATTTACATATTGAAATACATATTTTACTATAAACTAGTTTTTTCTTTTTGTACTTTTTGTACATTTTTCTAGTTGTTTTTTATTGAATTAAGTAGATTATATTATTTATCAATTTTGCTCTTGAAAAGCAAAGAAGACTTTACTAAACATTTGTTATGAAGAGGATTAGGTATGATAGGTTGAGAACCACTGATGTAGATAATTACGCGGTATACATGAAACAACCCATTACGATGGTATTGTTTTAAAACTGAGCTTAACAATAAAAATGACATTTTGTTTTTATGTTTTTTTTAGTGCCGATGAAATCATTATAAAGATGCATGGCAACCAGCTGACACAAAGATACCTGGAAAAACATGGATTTGATGTCCCTATTATGGTCCCTAAATTAGATGATCTAGGACTCAGGCTCCCTACACCTGCTTTTTCTGTGATGGATGTGGAACGTTATGTAGGTACGAACTTGGTTCCTTTAAGTACTTGGGAAAACATGATAAAATTAAAAATAGTAGTGTCTTAACAGTATTAGAAGAAATGTCAGTTTAATTCATTTCCTTAGTCAGGAAAAGTGAAACTAAGTATCATCTTTGTTGAAAACTTTTTCTCAGCAGACCTAAAACAATGGACAGAAAAAGAAGGAAAGATTTTATCTAGTCTTATCTACTCAGCTTCATCCTGCTGTTCTCTTTAATACTGGCTTAGGGAAAACCATGACTGAGGGCTGCTGAAGATGCCAAGAAGACATGGGGAAACTTGGTACTCAGCATCTGTAGAATGCAGGTGCGAAACTCCCAGAGCCCGCAGTGCCACTAGTCCTTCAGAGCCTGCTTAGTGACTTGTTGTCTGGAGGAAGGGCTGTGAAAGAGAGGAGGTTATATTCAAACCTGTTTGTATATTAATGACTGGGTGAATATTGCTGTTGAATGACATCTAGACTTAATTTGCGATTTTGAGGCCCAGAGAATAATAAAAAAACAAGGGCCAAAGCACTTCACTGATTGCCTTATTGTTGACATTTTCGGTCATTTTATTTATTCTATAAATAAGGCTGACTGTATACATAGGTACCATTCCTCATAAGTAGTAGAAAGATATTATTTGAGGATTAGATCTCAAATCTACCTTCACTCAGAATTGTACGTGCACCACAATATATTATCTCCTCAACATAAAGTGTGGAAGAACGCGTCCCTTTAGTAAGATGTTGGCTGATAATTCTCTTTGATGATTGTTTTGGTGAAGAAATCCATTTAAATGTCATGACTTCACATTCAGCTAATTATGAATGTGATAAGTTAGGGGATGAGGCTGACATTTAACCTAACTCTGTTTGCATAGATAGCACTGTGACATAAAGGGCTAGTATAATGTAAGTATAGGAAAAAATTTTCAAACTGCTTGATTGCTAACCTTTTAGTACTGCAAAACACTTGATTTAAAAACTAGTAACAGAGCTGTTATATCCTGAAAAAAAAATCTGTGAGACAATATTATTAACCTGTGTGAAATTATATTAAGAAAATGGCATTTATTAGTTTTTCTGTTCAGATTGGTTAGAAGTATTGCCATATTTTGAATTCCACCTTATTCAGTGGTCCATTTTGCTTGCTAGGGTGCTAATGCAAGCTATCATCTTGTGGGTTTTTCTTTTTTCTTTTTCTTTTTTAAAGAGAGAGGGAGGGACAGTGAGAGAGAGAGGGAGAAAGTGAGAAACAATTTTATTTAGTTTTTCACGTGGCCTTCATTGCTCTGAGACTTTGCTGTGAACATGGAGCTGGGGTTCGTACTCGCGTACTTGTGCATGCAAGGCAAGCATCGTAACCGCTGAGCCATCGCTCAAGCCTCATCTTGTGGTTTTATGGTTTTATAGGAAAATTGTGAATTAATTACAACTCAGAACTTGGGCATTCAGATAGCCATTATATGAGCTTGGTTTTTCCTTCCTAACCACTAATTTTTTTCTTGAGAGTATTAAGAGAAGATACTACCAGGAGAGCAGTCACTGTTTTTCAGAATGACAGAATTTTAGGTGTTGCAGAAGTTAAAAGTAAAACCCAATCCTCTCATTTTATGCATGAGGAAATTGAAACTCAGAGAGTGTTGGATAGTTTTCACATTCCAACATAATGTTTTTTGTTGTTGTTGTTGTGAGCTACTCACAAGAAAGCATTGATGCGTAAAGCTTTGTAAGCTCTGTAAGTTTTACACTCAATATTAATTCTGTAGCTGTTATTGCTTTGTTCTCTCCCTCAACAACTGTCCCCTCTTTTGAAAAGGTCCAGTTGTACTTAAAAAGTAAGAATGTAAGAAGTATCTTTGCCTAGGTTGTGTAATTTTATGGTTGTCTCAATTATCTTAACAAGCAAATATAGTCTTCAGAGCATTTTTGTTTAGAGCATCTACAAATGTAACTCTTAAGCCCAATAATAAGACTATAATTTTTCTCTGCAGGTGGTGACAAAGTGATAGATGTCATTGATGTGGCAAGGCAGGCAGACAGCAAAATGACACTTCACAATTATGTTAAATACTTCATGAATCCTAACAGACCAAAAGTGTTAAATGTGATCAGCCTTGAATTTTCAGATACAAAGTGAGTAGTTCTGGACGTTTTGATGTAGCATTCTGAGTGTAAGCTAAATGTATTTAATTATATATTTATTTTGGTAAGAGACATAATTGTGACTTCTGAATTTGTCCATTGATAGCAAGGTTGCATATTTTGCTTTGGCATGCTCAGAGAATATTTGAACATAATGTGTTTTAAACTTTAAGCATTGTTGTTAACCTTGAGTTCCAGTTAATTACTTGGTTTGGATTCACATGGGAGAAGTGATTTTAAGAAGTGTTAATTTGTTTTGTGTGTGTGTGTGTATGTATGTGTGTGTGTGTGTTTTTGTTTTTGTTTTAAAGGATGTCTGAATTGGTGGAGGTCCCTGATATAGCCAGAAAACTTTCCTGGGTGGAAAATTATTGGCCAGATGATTCAGTCTTCCCCAAGCCATTTGTTCAGAAATATTGTTTAATGGGAGTTCAAGACAGCTATACAGATTTCCACATTGACTTCGGTGGAACTTCAGTCTGGTACCATGTCCTCTGGGTAAGACTAGGGTATTTTTTTGTCCTTTTATTGACAAAAACTTTTAGTAATATTTTTCTGCTGGTACATTTACTTACTATAAATAACATCTATACAGGGGAATATTTTTCTACTTTTTAAGTAGAATTTATCACTTTGTTGTGATTTTTTTTTTAACCTCAAGTAGTCAAGTTCTTTGTGTTTAGATTCCTTTTTTACCTCTGTCTTCTAAGTTGGTTTCTGTTAACCTTACTTACCCCCTTTATCTCCTAGTTGATTATTCATTAAAGACCCAAATTCCTAAGAAGGCGCAAAGTTACAATAATGGTTGCTTCTGATTTTGAGATGGGGGTAGGACCCATAAAATGCTAATTCTACATAGTTCATATTCACTATGCTTTATCTAGAGCTGTACTGCTTAATATATTATCTACTAGCCACATGTGACTAATTTAAGTAGTTAATTTTCAGTATAATTAAAAATCCAGTTCCTCTTTGCACTAGCTGCATTTCAAGTGCTCAGTATCCACATGTGGCTAGTGACTACTGTATTGGATAGCACAGATATAAAAATATTTCATCATCATAGAAAGGTCTGTTGGAGAGCGGTGATCTAGAGCCAGATCTTCTATATCACATGCCTCTGCATTGGCAGTGCTTTGGTCTATAATCAATACTGTGTTCTTGAATTCCTATTCTTTTTCTCTTCAAGGACACAAAAGGAGAGTCTATTTCCAGGTCTTTAAGGATAATCATTTGTTTCAGATTTTAGGAGAAAGGACAGAGTTTGAAAACTGACTCTGGAGCCTATTAATGCATGTATTTCCTTCTACACCTTAAAAATGAGAAGTCATGGCTAGGGATGTAGCTCAGTGGTAGAGTGCTTGCCTAGCACGTGTGAGTGAGACCTTGAATTTGATCCCCAGCATTACACACACACACACACACACACAAGAGGGGGGCGCAGTCATCAGTGGGATGTTTGTGGTTTTTTACCTCCTTTCTCTCAGAAATTTTTCCAACTTAATAATTTAATGGTTGACTTCTTATTGGTTTGGGGGCAGGGGAAGTTTTAGCTCCAGTGAAAATGCTTAAGAGAATTAGCTGTTGATCAGGTATGTGAAATAGATCTTTTTGAACCTAAAAAAAAAAATCTGAGAATTATCTAATTTAATTCAGATCATTGTATCAATGTAGGCCATTGTAAAATGATTTTTTTTCCCAAAACTTGTATGGTTACTTGCTTTTAGGGTGAGAAGATTTTTTATTTGATAAAGCCAACAAATGAAAATTTGGCACTCTATGAATCTTGGAGTTCATCTGTGACCCAGAGTGAAGTGTTCTTTGGAGATAAAGTGGATAAATGCTATAAATGTGTGGTAAAGCAGGGGCATACCTTATTTGTTCCTACAGGTAAGGTTTTAATCCCACTCTCTACTATCTGTAGTTGATACTCAGTCACAGGGTGTCAGCTTGTAATCAGACTTAGGACTTTTCCCTATTTGTCTAAATTTCGATCTTAGGATTTTTACTTCTTTGGCTCTTGGAGGGCTAATGTTTTATAGTTATGGTTTCTTTTGGCATTGTTTCATTTGACTTCATTTGTGTTTATTAAAATAAAATTCATATGCTATATAACTTTTATCTTTTTAAAGTATATAATTCAGTGGCTTTTGGTAAAGTAATAAGGTTTTGCAACCATCACAACTATCTTAATTTTAGAACATTTTCATCATCTCAAAAAGAAACTGCATGCTCTTTTGTAGTTATTCGTGTTTTTCCCTTTCCTGAGGAGAAGTGAAGCTACTAATGTACTTCCTGTCCCTCTTGATTTGCTGTTCTGCACTTCATGACTGCGGCATTTTGTGTTCAGCGTTTTTGACTTACCATGGTGTAGTACATATAAGTACTTCACCTTTTTTTTTTTTTGCTTCCCCCATGTCACAATATCAACCAGACACGGGGCCTGGGCCTGATTGCTCTGCCTCTTCTTTTATACAATCAGTGTAAGAACTCAGCCTGTGGTAAGCATCAGGAGGCCATAAGTGCTTCATCTTTTTGTGGGCCAACAGTATCCATTGTAGGGGATGCCATATTTTGCTTACCCATTCATTAGTTAATCTACATTTGCGGTACTTCTGCTTTTGGCTGTTATGAATCAGTATTCATAATTTGCTGTTGTCTTTAACATTTGTGTGCAAGTTTTTATGTGGTAGTACATTCATTTCTCTTAGTTACATGTACACCTAGTAGTGGAGTTGCTCATTGCTTGGTTTACCTATGTTTAACTTTTTGTTTGTCTGTTTTTAAGAGAGAGTGAGAGAAAGAGTCAATTTTTATTTATTTTTTATCTGATTTTTATTTTTCTGACAGTTGTGTATGTGGTACTAGGGTTCGAACCCAGGTCCTTGTACATGCTTTACCACTGAGCCACCTCTCCGTCCCAAACTGTGTTTGACGTTTTGAGGAACAGCTAAGCTATCCTCTAAATAACTATACTATATACTTCAAGTTATAGGTGTGTCAATTTGAGATGTGAATGAATGCACAGTGTAAACTCACCAGACCAGTGGTTTTGAAGACAGTGTTCTTTTGGTTTGACTGACCTCAGTGGCTATAGAGGTCACAGGGCTCTGTTACCACAGCTACTTTTTGACCTTGTCGCTGTATCATAAATGTGTGCTTGAATAAGTGAATGTCCAGAGCTACCAGAATTTGCCTAAATAAGAATCAGTATTTTCTTTATGAATGACTGAACTCCTTCCTTGCTTCTTTTTATAATAAATATTTTGTTGTACCCTCTTAAATCTTACGTTGGAATTCATAGATAACATGACATATATGAATAATTTGTTTGAGTTGATTTAATGACCTAATTGGAATATAAGGGAAAAAAATGGAAAGGTAATTTTTAATGAAATGCTATTTTGATACGTGCCTGTGAGCACAGCACCATTACAGGACAGAAGGAAGTGGGAAGCTGTACAAGCGAGCAAACCAGTGCAGATGTGTGCTAGTGGCGACTCAGATTCCATTAGTGGCATGGGTGGAAGTTAGTGGTTTTCAGACTTCATGGAGCAGCAGGAGCACCTGGAGAGCTTATTAACTAGATTTTTGGGCTGCCTCCCCCAAGATTCTGATTCATTCTGTTTGGCGTGTGCTTGAGAATGGGTATTTCTAAGTTGTGGTGCTTCATCTAGGGACCATGTTTGGAGAAGCACTGCTGTAGTCAACGTGATGTCTCTTCTAAGGTAGATATACTTCCATACAAACTAAATTACAGTTTCCTTCAGTTTACAGTGTAGATGTATTCCTGGAAATTGTGCCAAAACCATGCAGAAATACATTGTTAGGTGCATAATGGAGTTCTATTGTCTAGGCTTGTTAATGAACAAGCTTTGTACCTGTATGAATGTCCACTGAGTTTATGTTTCTTCACCCCCATTTATTTATTTATTTATTTATTTATTTATTTATGATAAAGAGAGAGGGACAGTGAGGGAGATAGCGAAAGAGAATCAGTTTTCTTTAGATTTTCATGTGGCCTTTGTTGCTCCAACACTCCATTGTGTACATGGTGCTGGGGTTTGAACTCTCGTACTTGCGCACGACAGGCAAACGCTCTTAACTGCTGAGCCACTGCTCTAGCCCTTCAGCCCCCCCCCTTTAATCTGTGCATTAAAATTATACATAATGGTGGGATTTGTTGTTAAATATTTGTATTGGAATTTATATTTCTATAATGTCTTTTTGTTAAGTCTGTCGACATTATTTTTAAAAGTTAAGCATCATCTCTTAGAAATGATTCATGTTCTGAAAATATTTTGATGGGAAAACAAAAAGATCATTTGATTGTCCCCATTTACATTTATAGGACCACGACCCTCCATAATTAAATGTGAGTGATCTGCTTTTTCCTTCTTCCAGAGTTGGGTCTCAGATTGAGTTCCCTGATTCTCTGCTTGTTCTCTTTAGGGCACTCAATTCCACATGCCACTAGCAAAGCAGAGTGCTTAGCCAGCCCCATGTTTTTTAATGGGAAATGTGCTTTTTAATTTCAGGCATATTTGACTTGTCTCAGAGTAAAAGCTTTAAAGTTGGATTCTGTTTTTAAAGTTAAAGAACCAACTACCACCAAAATCCTTCACTTTATTTCTCTTTATTCGGTGTAGAGCTTGGCATATTATGGGTATTTAATATTTAATTGAATGCCTCAGTTGTAATAGGCATTAACTCCTCCAGCACTAGAGTGTGAAGCAAACACGTGAGTAACATTTGAGTTATTTCACTCGCAGACACCACACAGCTGTTCTGTTTGTTTTGAGGCTCTTGGGATTGAACCCAGGGTCTCTCACATGCTAGGCAGTCACTCAGCCACAGAGCCACATCCTAAGACTCTTGAAATTTTGTTAACTTGCTAAGTTGCCCATCCTGTTCTCAAACTTGTGATTCATTTGCCTCGGCTTCCCAGTTAACTGGAGTTACATATGTGCACCATGGCACTAGGCTTGTTTGATTTAAAATACTGAAGAATAACTAATTTATACATTTGTAACCGTTTCAGGGTGGATTCACGCTGTGCTCACTTCTCAGGACTGTATGGCTTTTGGGGGGAACTTTCTGCACAACCTTAACATTGGCATGCAGCTCAGGTTTGTGTCATCAATTTTGAAAGAACCTTTTATCCTTCCTTAAATAGGACATTTTTGTTTGCTTGTTTAAGAAAAATTATGACATTTTATTTGAGAGCCTATGGAGACAGGCCTTGAGAAATTATTAGGAATAGGAATTTTAAACAACACTTCTATTTTAAATTTTGTCAGGAGGATACTTTGATACATTTTAAATCTAAAATAAAAATGATAACTTAATATTCCTCCAAATTTAAAAATTTTATAAATATTTGTATATTCTTTGGCTATTTTTGCTCTAAGAGAAATGAATTAAGTCAGATTTACATGTGACCATTGATACTAGAACAAATCAATTCTTGGTATTGCTTTAAGATAACATGCTTTAATTTTGCTTTGGGTAAAGGATTAATAGCTAATAACACTTCTATATGAGAATTTGACCTTCATAAAATGCCATTGCCCAGGTAGTCTGATGAGGGTAGAATATTACTATGTAACATTGCTTACGTGAAAATGTTTCATGATTGACAAAGTGCATGAGGACTGGGAGAGCTAGAAGTTCTTGGTGTAAGGTTGTATCTTTGGGCTTCCCTGACTGAGGGAACTTGTAACTTCACATGCCCACAGAGAACTCTGAATGCTCTGCATCTGCGAAGTTACTACAGGAGGTAATAGGTCTTATAGGAGTAGAGGCTTTAAGCCAGGGTAGGTCCCACACCTACCAAATGTGGATTTGATCTCTTTATACCTGAGCAGTCCTTGAAGGAAAGATGGCTCCTATAGGAACAGCCGAATGGACTCATACAAAAGACTACAGTTACTGTGGCAAACTGGTTCCTTCTTCATACCTTAACCTAGTGCCAAAGGTGGTCTTGACCTTGAATTCTTAGGTAGGTATTGCAGTGTTCTCCAACACATGAAGCTGATTTTTAAACATTGTTTTATTCATGATAGTGGAACCCTCATAAAATACCTTTTGTTAAAACTAGAATATAAATCTCAGCATATGACCTTTCATGAAGCCCACCTTACTCTAAGTACACCATCAAATTTGTTAAGGTCAGAACCTGGACAAGATCACAATTCAGGGTTGTTCAATCTTTCTTATGTGTCATAACCAATTATTCATCTTCATTTAACTTTGCAGTGCTAATATTAATACTAAATATTTCTTCAAATCTTACTCATTTAGGTGTTATGAGATGGAGAAAAGACTAAAAACACCAGATCTTTTCAAATTCCCTTTCTTTGAAGCCATATGTTGGTTTGTAGCCAAAAATTTGCTGGAAACTCTGAAAGGTAATTAATGATTTATACATTTTGTTGTATAATATGATGCATAATGTTTATAAATTTCCTGAGAGCTATCTGACAAACCCTTTTCTAGGGTCTGAATGTCACACCTGTTTTTTTTGTTAATACATGATTCCACACACACCCCTCTCTCCCTGGAACCTTTAGCAGTCTCTAGTCCATAGCCTACAAAACCATGTTCTTAGAAATCAGGTATGTGAGACCTGTTAGAACAGTGTGTGTAGTATTGGAAAACATTCATTTCATCTGTGCTCATGTGGCCTGAACACATTCTCGAGCATGTTTAAGTGCCTTTCTTTAAAAATGAAAGATTTATGTCAAGAGATGGTTACCTGTACTGGAGTGGCGGCTCAGTGGTTATAGTGCTTGCCTGGCATGTGCGAGGATGTAGGTTCAAACCCCAGTACCGCATACATGAAGTGTCACAGCAACGAAAGCCATGTGAAAAGCTAAATAAAATTGATTTTCTCTCTCTCTGTCTTGCACTGTACCCCTCTCTCTCTTGAGAGAGAGAGAGAGAGAGAGAGAGAGATGGTCACCTAATATGTTCCCAGACATTTGTTTTTTAAAAAACAATCAAGTGAATAATTTTTATGTTCTGAGGAAGTCAGGTAATGCCTGTGTTATCACCACTGTGACCATTATGCTGGCTAGTACAATTCACCTGTTAGCATATAAGCCAGCTAAATGTTGTGATCTGTAGCAGAAGAAAAATATTGTTTGCAGATCCCCTTATTTAACTTTGAAACTGTTTTATAAACGGTAGAATTTCAGATTTTATGCTTTCATATTTTGACTTTGAGCAGTCGAGTTGGAGATTGAATGTCACTTCTATCCCTTTTTTACTTTTTATGCAGTTGTGCTATAATACAGTTTGTCTGGTTTTGAGTTGCCTAACTTTTCTAGTGAGGTTGCAAATGGTGCAAATATTATAATGAACTCTCAGGAGAACAGATGGAGATTAAGCAGTAAGGTTTATCCAGAAATTTGTTTCTTTTTCCATTTAGAAGTTATATAAGAAGAAAAGATAAAATGGAGAGAAGCAACTTGAGGAAAGCATGTGCAGAAATAAATGATAAACTCACATGTGGCCCCCACCCCTGCTCCCCAAATTAACCCCTGCGCTTGAGTGAAAGGAAAAACAGCAGCACCATGCAGTACAGTGTCCAGGGAGCTGTGACAGTGCTGTGGGGGGATGTGATGGAGGTAGGGGTCACCTGGATGAGAAGGACCAGGTCCTCCTTCAGAAGTCTAGCCCCTGCTTAAAAATGAATCCTTATCCTGAATCCCAGACTCATGTTTTCAGGTATTGTTCTTGGCTGAAGGAATATCTCAGTGGACTGTAGAGTTGCCATCTCCAGAATATCTAGTTCAGTAAAATCTGGACAGTGACTTTCATAGTCTCTTGTCGGAGTAGAAGCCTATAAAAGTAGGAACATGTAGTATATATGCTTATAAGAACAATTTTAAGTGTCCTATTTTCTGGAAATAAAATTCAACTACTAAACGCTCCAGTCAAGAGATTGGCAGTTCACTTGGTCCAGAGTACTATCTCCCATCTATTTTATTCTTCTGACCTAGGACCCCAAGTTCTTATTTATGGTTATGTAGAAGAAACCCACCCACCCCCAATATACAGACACATTCTCTCTCTCTTTCTTTCTCTCTCTCTTCCTCTTTCTTTCTTCCTCCCCCCACCCTCCTGGGGTCCTCTTTCCCATTAATGTCTAAGATAGGCTCATCACTTATCATTTTAGAACAAATTAAGAGTTTATCTGAGAGATGACAAAAACTTGTTAATTCTTTAAGCTACAGCAGTAATTTTCTTAGTCTTAAAAACAACTATTTAGTATTGCCTTAGGCCACCAAAAATTCAGAAATGAGGTCCAGTCATAACAATGGCCCTAATACATTAAGGACTTTAAAATAAAAAAGGATTCTGTAAAAGAGTATTTGTAGGTTGCTTTAAAATATTCTATTAGCCAGATCAATAAGCCAGCACACTTAGTAGTGCAACTGTTTGAATCCAGTCTCACTAAGGCCGGAGACAAAAGACCATTCTAGCAGTTGCCATTACCCTAGAGGCACTCATCCTGGAAACAGAAATGGTAGTCTTTTTAACCCACATTATGTTCTTCTCACTAACCTTTCTACTTTCCATTATGGCCAAATATCAGACTGTTAGAAAGCTTCTGCAATGTGGTAGGTTAAATGAGTGTGTATCAAGCTCGTACAGTGTGTGTTTCATGTTACTGGTAATAAAAGAATGAACCATGAACCAATTTGGATTTGTGTAAGTTAGCTACTGGGCAGAAGTGAAATCTTCTGGGTTTTTTTTTTTTGTGTTTGTTTATTTGTTTTGTTTTTTCTCCCTTTTAAAGAGAGAGGGAGAGAAGGAGAATCAGTTTTATTTATTTTTTCATCTGGCCTTTTTTTTGCCTACACTTATTTGTGTATGTGGTGCTAGGGTTTGAACCCAGGTCCTCGCGCATGCCGGACAAGTGCTTGAACCGCTGAGCCACTGCTTTAGCTCCAATCTTCTGCTTTTGAGTCAACTCACCTGAATTTTGGACAACATCTGAAATATTTTTCTTGAGTTTTAGATTATCACACTCTGGTTTTAACACCCCCCCAAAACATATATATGAGCTTACATGTTTTCTTTGTCGAATAGTAAAATAGATTATACACAGTTTACTGTATATGCATCACACACAGACTGCATATTCTCATCCAGTTTAAAGAAGGCTGTTATTCAGGTAACCTCTACCCAAGTTAAGTAAAAGCAGTCTTGCCAATACCTTAAAAATGTCCCACTAACCCTCCCCATTATGTGGTCCTCTTTTACCTTTGAGAGATATCAACTTTTTTGATAATCCTTTTCTTATAAATGAAAATAGTTCGATTTTTCTCTATTTGTGAACTTCAAGTGCCTAGATTCAAACTGTTTCTCTTATAACTTGTCTTTTATTCAACATTATTTTTGAGATTTATCTATATTGTTGTGTATAGCTGTAGTTTTTCCTTTTCATTGCTGTAGTATTTGTTGTTTGAATATACCTTAATTTGTATGCTGCTTCTACGGTTGTTGGACATTTGGGGATTGTTTTCACTTTTTGGCATTTATGGAAGATGGTTCTAAGAAGTTCTTGTCATTATCAACTTAGTCTAAGAGTTACTCCAGAGAATAGACCCAGTTTTGGTAGTTGACACTGAATTATTCCCAATTCCCATTTCCACGGCAACACTTGGCATTGTTAGATTTTAATTTTTGCAAATCCATTGAGTATGAAGTAGTGTTCCTTATATTTTTAATATGCATATTTCTGATTATTAATGTAATTGAACATTTTTCATGTATGTGTTGGTCTCCTGGATTTCCTATTTAGTGAAGTATCTGTTTAGGTCTTTTGCCAATATTTTAATTCAGTTTTTTTTAAAATACTAATTTATGGAGTTCTTTATGTCTTGGATTCTACTCCTTTCAGGAACATATGTTGCAGATATCTAGAACTCTGACTTAACTTTTTATTCTCTTTGGTGTCTGTTGAAGGGCAAACTATTAATTTAAAAATGATATTTTTTCAGCTTTTATTGTCAGTGCTTTTTGTGCCTTGTATAAGGAGTTCTTTCTAGGGGCTGGAGCGGTGGCTCAGCGGTTTCGGCGCTGCCTGGCAAGCACGAGGACCCGGGTTCGAACCGCAGCACCACGTGCACAGCTAGGTGCTGGAGCAGCGAAGGCCACGTGGAAGCTTAAAGCTGCTCCTCTCCTCCTCTGCCTCTCACTGTCCCTTTTCTTAAAAAAATTTGTTTTAAAAAGTTCTTTCTAATCCTAAGGTTTTGCAGATATTCTTTGTCTACTAAAAACATATGTTTCATGTTTTGCATTTAGACCTGTAACTCATTTGTAATTGATTTTCTTATAAATGATGGTGGGAATGGGTTATACTTTCAGTTGCTTTCTTACCAATACACATTTGTCCCAGGATCATTTTTTTCTCTGTTCTCATCCTGTGTGGAAATATATGTGCGGGTCCTGTGATGATTCACTCATCATTCACTGTATTAGTCAACTTTTCTTTGCTATGACCAAAATACCCAACAGGAACAACTTAGAGGAGGAAAAGTTTGTTTTGGCTCAGGTTTCAGAGATTTAGCACGTCCTCTTTGGCTGACTCCATTGCTCTGGGCCCAGAGGTGAGGAAGAACATCATTGCCAGAGGTCTTGGTGGAGGGAAATTGCTCTTGGCAGCCAGGAAGTGGGGGCACAGGATGGGGAAAGGGACCTCAGGGAAGATGGCCCTGAGGGCATACCCCCAATGACCTATCACCTATAGCCCAAACCACTAGCCTACCTTTACCATCCAGGCAGGCCATTCAAAGTAGGAGGGACTGATTAGGTTGTGCCTCTCATCTGAACTGGCACTCGCTCTCGGGTCCTGTCGGGCTGGTAAGTCTGTCTCCTGCCTCTCCACTAAATGCGCAGTCATGTTAGTGTTGTGGTAAGACTGGCTGCATGGTTGGCCTGTGTTCTTTACTCTTCAACTCTGCCTTGTCTTGTCTTGTCTTTTCCATATACATTTTTGAGTTAGTTTCTTCCACTTTTACACTATTCGCCCCCCCATCCCAGAATCAGTCAAGCAAATAAAAATGTAAGGATCTTATTTTGAGCATTTTGAATCTAGAGATCAATTTTGGTAAAATTCTATGTCATTAAGTAATTAAGTTTTTTTTGTTTTTGTTTTTGTTTGTGTGTGTGTGTGTGTGTGTGTGTGTGTGTGTGTTTTAAAGAAAGAGGGAGAGGGCCTGGAGCCGTGGCTCTCAGTTACAGCCCTTGCCTGGCATGTGCAAGGATGTGGGTTCAAACCCCAGCACCACGTACACAATGAAGTGTCAGAACAATGAAAGCCACAAGAAAAACTAAATGAAATTCTCCCTCTCTTGCTCTCTGTCTCACTGTCCCTCTCTCTTAAAAAAAAAAGAAAGAGGGAGAGAGAGGGGGGTAGGGAGAGAATATCAACTTTTTTATCTGGTTTTTATCACTCCGACACTCATTCTTGAATGTGGTACTGAGGTTTGAACCTGCGTCCTCATACATGCCAGGCAAGCATGATACCACTGAGCCACCACTCCACCCCAAGAATTGAATTTTGGAACATATATTTAGCTCTTGTTTGATGTCTTGTATATATATATATATATATATATATATATATATATATATATATACACACACATATATTTAATAAAACTCTTGCACATGTATCCCTTAGATTTATTCCTAAGTTCCTTATACTTTTAGTGCTATTATGTATTATTTAAATAATATGTAATTATACTAATTATATTATGATATTGTAATTACATTATATCATTGTAATTACATTAATGATATATATGTGTAATTATACATATGGTTGAACATATGAAGTTGCTATTTTTATGTTTCAAAAATGGTCAAATATTGGCAATTTCATATATTTCAACCTAATAACTGTGATACTGGAATATAGAATTTTCATGCTGATTCTGCATCCAGCAATCTTATTAAAAACTGTTACTTCATCATTTATCTGAGGTTATTGTGGATTCTCTAATATATAATCACATAGTCCTCTGTGAATAATGAGAATTGTGTTCCTTCTTTTCTAATATTTATATTGCTTACTTTTTTCTTGTTTTACTGGGTTGGCTAGGACCTCCAGGGCAGTAGTAACTAGGAGTAGTGAATATGGGTGTCTTTATCTTGTTGCCTGTCTCAAAAGGAAAGCTTTCAACATTTCACCATTCTGTCTTCAGTTTGCTGTAGGCTTTTTTTTTTTTTTAGGGCTGAGGACCAAACTCAGGGCCTTGCGCATGATAGGCACGTGCTGTGCTACTGAGCTAAATCCCCAACCCCTTGCTGTAGGCTTTTTGCTGATGACTTCTTTCAGGTTGAGGAAGTCTTTATCCTACTGTAAGTTAGCTAAAAGACTAGTTTTTAAATAATCAGTGGTAGCTGAATTTTATCAAAAGCTTTTCCTGTGTGTATTAAGATTAAAATAGTCCTATGATTTTTCTCTTTTAATTTTTTAATTTAGTGGTTACATTTATTGATTTTTCTAATATTACTCCAGCCTTGGTCTTGATAGTTATAGTTTCTATATAGTAGGTTAGAATATTATTTATATTATAGCCTGTGTTTATATATATTCAATATATCTAAAATAGTAAATTATAATCTCTATATAGAAAATATGAACTTACATATTGCATATAAATGTGTGTGTGTGTATTTTTTCTTTTGGCACATGAGTGGACACTGTCCTTATTAGATTTTGTTCATCTGTCCTTATTAGATTTTGTTCATCTGTCCTTATTAGATTTTGGTATGAAAGTTATACTAGGCTCAGGAAAAAAGTTTGAATTGTTCCTTTTCTGATCTCTGGGGGAGTTTGTGTATAATTGGAAAGATTCTTGAATGCTCAATAGAACTCACTGATGAAGAAATCTGATTTATGGTTGTTATCTTTGTGGGATGATTTCTGCTGAGTAAATATTGTTTGTGAGTATAGGACTATTAAGGTTCTCTAGTTTTATTGAGTCCATTTTGATAAGTTAATTTTTAGAAGTATTTCCATTTCTAAGTGTTTACATTTGTTGGCATAAAGTTGTTCATGTTTTTCTCTTAACTGTTTAATATCTGAGGTATTTATGATGATGGCTTGCTTTTGATATTGGGTATTTGCGTATATTTGCTATTTTTAATGATTCAATTATCTTTTTAAAAAACCAGTTTGAGGCTTAATAATCCTTCCTGTTTTATGTTTAATTTTTGCTTATCATTTTTTGTTTTGTTTTGACAATCAGCTCATTAATTTTCAACATTTTTCCTAATATGCACATTTAAATACAGAATACATGTTTTCATTATTGTTTAGCAAATACATTTTCTGAATTTCAATACTTTTTAAAAATCTAAATGTTTTTAAGCAGTTTGTTTCTTAATTATCTGGATTTCTTAGTTTCCAAACGTGTGGGCTTTCTCTTGTTGTTTTTGTTACTGATGTCTGTATTACTGATTTCAAGCTTAGTTGCCTTGTGAACATATAGATGATTTAGGTCTTTGCACATTTGTTGGGGTTTGTTTATGACCCTGGCAGATGAATGGCTTTTGTAAATGTTCTGTGTACCTTTTTTTTTTTTTTTTTTTTTTTTTAAGAAAGGCGGGACAGAGAGAGAAAGAGAAGCAATCTTTATTTAGTTTTTCATGTGACTTTCATTCCTTGGGCACTTCGTTGTGTACATGGTGCTGGGGTTCGAACTCGCATACTCGCACATGCCAGGCAAGCGTCATAACCACTGAGCTACTGCTCCAGCCCCTCCCTGTTCTGTGTACCATTGAAAAGAATGTTCTGTTCTACAGTTGTTGGGTACAATATGCTATTTACAGCCAATGAATCGTATTTTATGTTATTCAAATAGAGTCTACAGATTTTTGTTTTTACTACTCTTACTATGTTGTTTACTACATGTGTTAAAATCTTTCCACTATGTTTGCGGAGTTGCTTATTGTTTTTATAGTTCTGTCTAGTTATTGCTTTTTGTATTTTCAGGGTGTATTATTGAGTACAAGTTTTAAGTGTCTTTTTTTTTTTTAAGAGAGAAGAACAGTGAGAGAGAAAGAATCAATTTTTTATTGAGTTTTTCACATGGCTTTCATTGCTCTGATACTTAGCTGTGTACATAGGTGCTGGGGTTTGAACGCATGCCAGGCAAGCGCCATAACCGTGGAGCCACCACTCCAGCCCTAAAGTGTTGTCTTTTTAGTGAATTGAATAAAAGGACCCCTCCCCCTCTGCTTTTTTAAAAGAGAGGGACAGTGAGGGAAAGAATCGATTTAATTTAGTTTTCCATGTGGGTTTCCTTGCTCCTACACTTAGTTGTATAAGTGGTGTTGGGGTTCGAACCTGAGTCTTTGCGCATGTGAGGCAAGCATCGTAACTGAGCCACCACTCCAGCCCTATTATACTTTTTTTGGTTATTGTTAATTTAAAAATTGTGCAGTGTGACATTTTCTGGTTATTCAAAACCTAAAGTTGATATCTTCAGAATATTTTAACTCCTTTTCCCACCCCACTTCATTCCTACAGAGCTGAGAGAAGATGGTTTCCAGCCTCAGACTTACCTAGTACAGGGAGTGAAAGCACTGCATACAGCTTTAAAATTATGGATGAAAAAAGACGTAAGTTATTATAGTTGTTTTTAATGTGGCAATATCAAGAAAACGAATACTTTCACTGTTTTTGCAACATTTGTGATTAGTAGTGGAAATCATGTTTTAAATACAGCCTGCATTTTTCTTTATTTCATGAAGAGGGAGGAAGGGAGGGAGAGAGAGAGAGAGAGAGAGAATATGAATCAATCTCATTTGGTTTTTCATCTGGTTTTTTTTGTTCTGACACTTAGTTGTGTATGTGGTGCTTGGGTTGAACCCTTGTGCATGCCAGGCAAGGGCGATACTGCTGAGCCGCTGCTTTAGCCTGCATCCTGCATTTTATTATACAGAATGTACAGATGTACTTCTTTCTGGTTATGATAATAAAGTACTTAGATATGTCTTTAGTCTTTAATCTGGAAAAGTATTTCAAGTATATTTAGGATAGGATGTAGAGTAGGAAATGAACATGTAGATATGAATTATAAGAACAGTGAGCTCCTATAGTATACTAAGCAGTGTGCTTAGTCTTTTTTTTTTTTTTTAAAGAAAGAGGGACACAGAGAGAGAAGAGCGAATCAATTTTATTTAGTATTTCATGAGGTTCTTGCTGCACTGAGACTTTGCTGTGTACATAGTGCTGGGGTTTGAACTCGCGTACTCACGGATGCCAGGCAAGCGCCGTAACCGCCGAGCCACCGCTCAAACCCACGCTTAGTCTTTATGTGCATGATCTCATTTAGTCCTCACAGCACCTGCATGAGGTCTATTGCTGTTGGTACCTCCTTGAAGAGACTGGCTCATGAGAACCGGTGGAGCTAGGGACCAGGAGTTAGTGGGATTATGAAAGCTGGTCTCTGGGATTGTAAACCTCTGCTCTTCGCCACCTTGTTAAATGTATGTAAAAATGAGGAAAGGTAGGGAGTAAAGTTCAAGCATGAGCTCTGTGTTTTCACTAAATTGTAGCCCAGTTGTTTGTATTTGAAACTCTCTGCCTTTGAGTGGTGTCCTGGAACTCTGTTTGGAATTAGTGTTTCCTTCCATTATCTTTCCATAGCATATATTTTTTTATGCCAGTGGACTTAAAACTAATCTGTAGAGAGAGTAAAAACTTAAAACTAATCTGTAGAGATTAATGTATCCATATCTCCTATTAGGTTTATGAGTTCTCGAAGAATAGTAACCATCTTTCTCATCTTTATTTCAGTCCCATGTAACTTTGTACATAATACTTTAATAAATGAGAAATAATGTGAGCAAATGAAAATACATTTCCATATTAATGTCTTGAGTGTCCGCTTGAAATTGAAAAAGCAGGCTCTTAAGAGATATTGGAAGATAATAGTAGGCTCTGTTACTCCCAATAATTTTTACACTTCCATTCACTTTATTATCATTACTTCATTACTATAGATAGATAAAAGTCATATCTTCCACCATCCAAAGCTTTTATCATCTAGATAGTAAGGGAAAACATAATTAACAAATACCTAAAATAAAATAAATATAAAATAAAATAAAATCAAGCATATGGTTTTTTTTAATATTTCTTTTTTTTTTTTTAAGAGAGAAGGACAGTGGGAGAAGAGAGAAAAAGAAAGAAATAATTTTTATTTGGTTCTTCATACAGCTTTCATTGCCCTGAGACTTTGTTGTGTAGGTGGTGCTGGGTTTTGAACTCATGTACTCGTGCATGCCAGGCAAGCTCTGTATCTGACCAGCCACCATTCCAGCCCAAGACGAGTGATTCTTAAATGTGTGTGTTTAGCAGCATGGCCTGTAGAGTTTTGTTTTGTTTTGTTTTGTTTTTTTTAATTAAAAATAGAGTGAGAGAGAAAGAGAAGAAAAGCAATTTTTATTTAGTTTTTCATGTGACTTTCATTCCTATGACACTTTGGTGAGTACGTGGCAAGCGCCATAACCACCAAGCCACTGCTCCAGCCCCCTGTAGAGCTTTTTAAGAACAAAACCTCTTGATCTTCCTCAGGAGATTCTAGTTTAATAGATCTGGAGTGGGTATGAACCCCAAAACCTCACATGTGATTTCAATGCATAGTAAGATTTATCATGAGTAATGTTAAATTTGCTCTAAAATAAGAGGAAGCTCAGCTGAATGATTAAGAGCTTGGATTCTGGAGTCATATGTTTGGATTCAAATCTCAGTTTTACTACTAATAAACTATGTGATTCAGGGCACATTACCTACTTTCTGTGCCTTAGTTCCCTTGGTTGCAAAATAGGAATAATTTACAGGTTGAACATCCCTAATCTGAAAGTCTGAAATCTAAAGTGCTCCAAAATCTAAAACACCAAGCATTTAAGGAATACCCAGCCTGTAGTATCTTTGTCATACAGTTATTGAAAGGAATAAATGAGTTAATGCTTATAAATAACTTTAGAGTATCAGAGCACAGCATCAGCACTATATATTGTATTAGTTCATTTCAATAAATTATGCTAAAACCAAGTGGAGAATATAAAGCAGAAGTAGAGAAGTGTGTTGAGTGTGTCTAAAAAACCAGAATGTTCTTCATTATAGAGATTAATATGTGGAAGTAGGCATTAAAAATAATATTAGTTTTCAGTACAGTAGATGTAATAACTCACCAATTAATTCCTTTTTCCTATTGATGGGACCTTTCCCTGTTTTGCATTTGCCTATTAAAAGGAAAAAAGTTACCAAAATTTATTCAGATTTGTTTTCCTGGAGAAACTAGGATTATTTAAGTGCCTGTGTTCCCCATAAAATTCTTAGGTATTGTGAATTTAATGTTAGGCTTAAGATTTTCTTATTAATTAGTAGTTGTAATAGTAACTGTAGTTAGAATTACAACAGGATTTGAGATGTAGAGTACACTACTCAATATAAAGCAAAATTCACTGAGACAAGTTCATTTTTAACTCAGTCTAAGAGGATTTTATATGATGATAGGGATCTCCTTAGATGATCTTATACCAGCTACATGATGTTGGAGACTGGGCTTGCTGTTACTGGCTATGACAATAAAGTCTAGAGACCCCAAAACTTGTTTCAGTAAGCTATTTTTTTAGTTAATAAATTGTAAGTAATTTTGATTTTCTTTTCTTTGTTACTCCAAATACAGCTTGTATCTGAACATGCCTTTGAAATTCCAGACAATGTTAGACCTGGACATCTTATTAAGGAACTTTCTAAAGTAATTCGAGCAATAGAGGTAGGTAGAAACTGTCGTCTAAATGCTTGGGTACTCTCTGCTTTGAGAAGCAAATGGATCTACCACCATGCTGCAAACATTTGAATGCAGCTACACAAGGACTGGGGTGTAGCTCGGTGGCAGAGTGCTTATTACCTAGCACACAGGAGGCCTTGGGTCCCATCCCCAGTACAACAAAAAGGAAAAAAAAAAACGAAAAGAAAAAGGAAAAAGAAGCTGAAACCACTTACACACTTAAAAGAAATAGAATGAGCTGAGTCTTGAACAGAATCTCAATTTTTCAGGTTTTTGAAGTCCTAGAGAGAAATTTAGAATATTGTAATGTGATGAAGTAATGAAATAATGAGGAAATAGTTGCTAGGTTACCTGAGGTTCTTCAAGTTATTCCAAAAACAACCAACCAAACAAACAAAAAAACCCTCAAACCACAACCACAACAAAAAGTCAGTAATCATTACAACTTTCAGATCCAATTAATTTCAGCCACTCAGAATTAATAGATGTTAAGTAATTAGAGCAAGAGATAAAACTATAAGTTGAGTAAGTAAAGCAAGGTGAAACTGAGTGGAAAGAGGGGTGAAATTAGCAGGTAGGGCCAGGCAAGCCACATGATTGAAAATATGAGCAGCTGGTAAAGTAAATACCTTTGATTAAAACCTCATAAAATCTATGGCTAGCTATTTTATTAATTAAGAGATATTCTAGGTATTTAAGAAAGGGGTTTTTAATTAAAGTAATTCTTCAGGAAAGTGGCTCTGCTAGTGTGTTGCTTGAATTAAGAGAAGATTAAGTGGAGGATGGAGGTCAAGTGATAATTTACATCTTACATTAGGGCTGCTTTGAAGGAACGAAAAGAGGTACACATTTAAGAAATATTGCAAAGTTAGGTTTAGGGTAGAATAAGAATAGTTCATGTATATTTCTTAGTATGTTCATATGTAGTAGAAAAAGAATGATAGTAATTACATATAAATGGATTTAGTATCAAAAGCCATATTTCTAATCTTATAAATATGTGTGTATCACACAATACCAAAACTAAAAATAAATAAGAAAGGTGTGTGCCAAAGGCCAGCCCTAGCACTTTAGTGGACATTGCCTCCTCCTGGTGTGAGTCTATATCCAAAAAAAAAAAAAAGCTTATAAATCTTTACTAAGGGAAGTGAAATAATAGTTGAATAGATGATAAATGGAAAATGCCATCTCTATAAATATATGAATTCCAAGTTGACTAGAAGAATAACTGGGCTATTCCAGAGAACATCCAGTTTAGGATAGATCAGGAGGATGAAAGACTCCTTGTTTATCTGAAATTCAAGTTTAACTGGATGGTCTTTTACTTCATCCGGCAATTCTATCCAGGAGGGATGTCTTCAAAGAAAAATATAAAATTGATAAGTTACCTAATACGTTTAAATGTTTGCACTCTTCTGGTGGAGAATTTGGGGATCAGTTAGTGATAAATACATAGAAAACAAAGCAGAAGGAAAGTGAGGTGATGATAACAAGGGACAAATCAAATGTGATAGTATGTTGTATGGCACTAGGCTATCAGTTTCCACTGAGTCCTTAAATTCCAAATGTTGAAGGAAAGTATGAAAAAAAAGTGGTATGTGAAGATTAAAACTTGTTCTTGCAGGGCTGGAGCGGTGGCTCTGTGGTTACAGCGCTTGCCCAGCATGCGCGGGTTCAAATCCCAGCACCATGTGCACAGTGAAGTCTCAGAGCAACAAAGGCCACATGAAAAACTAAATAATTGTTTCTCCCTCTCTTTCTCTTTCTTTCTTTCTTTCTTTCTTTCTTTCTTTCTTTCTTTCTCTCACTGTCCCTCTTTCTTTAAAAAAACAACAACAAAACTTTATCTCACATAGTAATATCTAAATCTGAAATCATTTTTTTTTTTAAGAGAGGGACAGAGAGAGACAGAAAGAATCAACTTTATTTAGTTTTTCATGTGACTTTTGTTGCTCTGACACTTTATTGTGAATGTGGTGCTGGGGTTTGAGCCCGCATACTCGCGCATGCCAGACAAACACTGTAACCGCTGAGCCACTGCTCCAGCCCCTGAAATCACTTTTAATATGTTATTTAGAAATTTGGAGACTCAACAGAGGAAATCCAAAAAGCCCATAAATATAGGAGGCAATGTTCTACATCATTAGCAATCAGAGAAATGCAAATCAAAACTTCATTCAGATTCTACCTCACTCCTGTCAGAGTGGCAAAAATGAAGAATATGAAAAATATCAGATACTGAAGGAATTGTGGGAAGAAAGGAACACTATCACACTGTTGGTGGGACTGCAAGCTTGCACAGCCACTCTGGAAAGCAGTGTGGAGACTCCTCAAAAAATGAGGGATGGAACCACCTTATTACCCAGCTATCCCACTCCTGGGTATTTTCCCAAAAGAGCTGTAATCAGCATACTACAGAGATACAGCTACATCAGCGTTGATAGCAGCTCAATTCACTATCGCCAAACTTTGGAACCAACCCAGATGCCCATCACTGGATTAGTGGATTCAAAAACTGTGGTACATATATACAGTGGAGTTCTACTCTGCTATTAGAGTGATATCATGGCATTTGCAGCCAAATTGATGGAGATGGAAAAAATTATGCTGAGTGAAACTCCCAAAATCAGAGACTGAAGGGTGGAATGTTTTCTCCCATATGTGGAAGCTAGAATACAATTGGAGACAGATTGAAAGTTGGCTAAGCTAAATAATAACCTCAACATGGGTGAATTTTTACACCAGCAGGGGGAACCATGGCTATGATGCTGGGGGGGTAAAAGGAGGGGAGCAGGTAGGGGAGAGAGGGATTATGGGGGATATATCAAGGCAGCTGGAGGGAGGGAGTAGGGGAATGCTCTTGACGTCCATGGGAAGCCCACCTAGCATGGGGTTATAGTAGGGGAAAGATGGGAACAGAGAGAACTCAAAGTGGGGAGATCATGAACTGGCATCAGCCTTGGCTTGCTTTGTCAGTATTCATGAATCTGTAATGACTCCCTCCGTTATGTAAGACTATTTTGAAAAAAAAATCGGAGACAAATAACTGGGGAAAAAAAATAGTTGTAAGAACTGCAAGTTCTGGCTCCTTACCCAGAAGAATTGAAAGCAGAAACTCAAACAGATAGATTTGTATTGTATTCATAGCAGCATTAGTCACAATAGCCAAAAGGAGCAACCCAAGAGTCCAGTGGATGAACAGATAAACAAGCTGGGATGCAAGGAGTACATAAAATGGTATATTGTGACACATGCTACACATAGATGAATGTTGAAAATACTTTGCTAAGTGAAGTAGACCAGTCACAAAAGAACAAATACTATATCTCATTTATATGAGGTTCCTAGAATTGTCAAATTCATAAAGAGACAGAAAACAGAATAATGGTTATAAGGAGCTGGGAATAAGGGAGAATGGGAAGTTAGTGTTTAATAGGTGCAGATTTTCAGTTTGGGCAGATGAAAAAGTTTTGGAGATGGGTAGTGGTGGTGGTTGCACAGCAGTGTATATACTGAATGCCCCTGAAGTATACACACAGAAGTAGTTAAGATGGTAAATTTTATGTTAATGTAGGTATTTCCACAGGGAGAGTGGTTGTCTTTGAAGAATGGGAATCAGGGATGGGAAAGAGTAGATTGCTGCATTTCATGATATTCTTATTGAGTATTTAATTTTTAAAACTGCATAGATATGTGGTGCATAAGAGATCCCCAGGAGGAAAAAGTACCCAACTTAAAATCACTGCACAGATTAGCCCTTAAACAAGAAAACTTTAGAGCTGGAGGTTCTTATGTGGCATTCGAAGTCAAGGCAAAAGAAAAGAAAGGCAGAAGAATTCATATAGTAAGATATGAAAAAATTTCTCCACATAATCAGGGTGGGTTTTGAAACACTAAAATATTTTAATAAAACGTTTACAATATTAACTAAATTCTGTAAATCCCATTATTTCTAGAAGACTGTAACATTTCATTCATTATTGTGAATGGATCTTCTGTCCCTTTGCTGAAATAACTTTCTTTAATGTATTTAACATGGAAAAAAATAAGAAAAAGCTACAGAGATGTATAGATTTTTGGTTTAAAAAGTATTGATTTCCACCGATATGTATGTGGGAAGAATGTTCATTGTAGGAAAGACCTGGAAGCAACCTAAATAGCTACCTACTATGGTTATGACAGTAAGTCATGCTATCTTCCCATAGCGGAATGCTACACAGTCTTTAGTATGATACTGAAAGTAAAGAGAATGTGTTCACAAAATATTGTATGGAGGAGAGAAGGGAATAAAAATTTCAGGAAAAGGTAGGCTTTGATTTGTTTTTGTTTTTGTTTTTCTTTTCTGTGATTAAATTGGAACAGTTTTTGTTTTCTAAAGTATTTCTGTGACTGATTCGTCAGATATGTATATAGAAGCCTTTGTCTTAAAACACACTCTGAATTTAATTCTTAAAGGAAGAAAACGGCAAACCAGTTAAATCTCAGGGAATCCCCACTCTGTGTCCAGTTTCACGATCCTCAAATGAAGCAACTTCCCCATACCATTCCCGACGAAAGATGAGGAAACTTCGAGATCATAATAATATTCGAACTCCTTCTAACCTAGACATCTTAGAGCTCCACACAAGGGAAGTTCTTAAAAGATTAGAGATGTGTCCATGGGAAGAGGCAAGTATTATACTTCATGATGAGAAAAAGAAAATAATTCCTTAAAGGTCTTTAAACGAGTAGTAAAACTAACATTCTGACCATTCTTGTTATTAATTCTTTGCTATGGAAGTGTAAAGGTTGACCAATACTTCCGTCTGTGCCAGGGTGTGGTGCCTAATATTTCTAGGGATCAGCCTAGCATTAGAATGAATAGACCTCATTCATTCACTGACATGTTTATTAAGTGTTTAACAAGTACCATGTGCTCTCTTAGGCTCTGGAGAAGTCGCCAGAGCAAAACTCAAGTCCCTGTTCTTATGAAGCTTTCATCACAGTTTAAGACAATTGGGAGAGAGAAATATATACTAAAGTAATATTATTTCAGATGCTAAGTATTTTGAAGGAATCCAGAACAGTAGAGCAATAGGCCAAATGGACATGGGTGACTGGCTGCGTTAGCTGGAGTGGTCAGAGAACCTCTCAGGTGGTGATATTTGAACTGACAGTTAATAACAAAGAAGTCAGTGGATACACAGATTTGAGGAATAGTATTACAGGTAGAGGAAGAGAAAATGCAGAAAACCTATCCTTGAGCCAGATGTGCTATGCCTGGCTATCAGACTGGGAGACTTTTAGAGTAAACCCACTAAAGTCAGAGAAGTGCTGGCCTACTGGACAGAGAGGAGAGTGAGAGGCACTAAGGAGGTCAGTGTAGTGCCATATTAAAACATGGTAATGAGTTTGTGATCAGAGCTATGTCATCCATAATTTTATGTCTTAAGTAGAGGATAGGCAGTAATCCACAATGAATAAGGTACAGGTATCACTAGATTGAAACATTAAAAGAAGTTACATATAAATTATCACTTTAAATATTTTAAATTTGACATAATTACGTTGTTTTATAAGAGTATGTTGTTCTAAACCTGCTTAACCCATAGCCATCTCGGAAAGTTGTAGCTTATTACAAAATGTTCTATTTATTTTTAAGGAAAAATATCTCAGAAAGGAAGTAATTTGTATGCATTAAAAATGAGCTTCTGTTGTGTCTTTCTGTCACATCATGACCTCTGGGCCTGGTGATAGCTGTATGGCTGCTGACAGTGTCTGGTGGGAAGAAGGGTATGAGGTCAATCAAGGTCAGGATAAGTGGGAAGTCCCAGCAGCTGTACTTGAGCAAAAAGAAGCAGAAGAGAATAAAAATATCTAAGGCAGTGTTGCTTTGCTTTTCAGCTTCTGCAAGAGTGACCTTTCTTTGGATTTGCTTTATGCAGATTTTACATTCTGCTTTTCAGAATGTGTTTTATTGTTAATGGCCCTCCAAAAAGATGAGCCATTCTCATGCTCTGGAGTGTGGGAATGCTGCATGTCCCCAGGCCCAGACGGTTTCTGGTCACTCTGCATGGCAGGGCCATGAGGAAGAAGCAGTCACTGTCTACCTTCAGTGGAGCAGGTGTGTCTGAGGTTAAGTCAGTTCTGTTTTTGTACTTTAAGGATATCTTGAGCTCTAAGTTGAATGGAAAATTCAATAAACATCTGCAACCATCTTCCACGGTACCTGAATGGAGAGCAAAAGATAATGATCTACGATTGCTGCTGACAAATGGAAGAATAATTAAGTATGTAAAATAGATCAAGTATCTCATTAATTTTCCAGTGCATTGACTAGGGTTCATACTCTTGCAGTTCATTACAGTATGGGGAAAGTGTCTCAGTTCTCTAAATGAAGTGGGAGAGAATACATAGTCTTGAATTATTTCTGATTTATCTTGCCCCAATTATACAGAGATGAAAGACAGCCCTTCGCAGATCAGAGTCTTTATACAGCAGATAGTGAAAATGAAGAAGATAAGAGAAGAACAAAAAAGACAAACATGAAGATAGAAGAGAGCTCAGGAATAGAGGGGACAGAAAGTGAAGAATCTGGAAAACCACTTAACAGTACGTTTGTTGTAATAGTAATTTTAAAGGTCTCTTCTTTACTGATGTGACAGTAGATAAACTTACTGATGTTAACTTTCTTTTTTTTTTTTTAAACACATCCAGACTACTTTTTTTTGTTTTTGTTTTTTGTTTTTGTTTTTTGTTTATAAAGAGAGAGGGACAGTGAGAGAGAGAGAGAATCAATTTTTGTTTAGTTTTTCACATGGCCTTCTTTGCTCAGACACTTAGTTGTGTACGTGGGTGCTGGGGTTTGAACTCGAGTATTTGTGCATGCTGGGCAAGCACTGTAGCGCTGAGCCACCACTCCAGCCCTGATGTTAACTTTCTTAAGTTTGTAGTAAGATTGAAAATGTTTGTGTCCTTCATGCCATTCTGAAAAAGCTGAAGTATTTCTAATTAATTTATCCATCAGGGAAGTCCTGCATGTGAATGCCAAATGAGATATAGTGGTATATCAGTGAAGGGGTGCCTGTGGGTCAGTGAGACCCAAGTCTCATTGATTTTTTTTTTTTTTTTTTGAGAGAGAGAGGGAGAATCAATTTTATTTAGTTTTTCATGTGGCTTTCGTTGCTTGGACACTTAGTTGTGTATGTGGTGCTGGAATTTGAACCTGTGCCTCTGAGCGTACCAAGCAGGCATCAAAACCAGTGAGTCACTGTTCTAGTCCCACTTTTAGTTGATTTTTAAAGTCACATGAAAGCTCACATGTTTTATGGGCCTTTATGTATATGGTTTTCAGAATTAAGAGACAGATATGACTGGATGACCTGAAGCTATTTGGAGTCCATTTACTATGGTTTTATTTTATTGCCTGTTGACAAGAAGACCTCTACCAGGTTATTGATTGCTTTATCATCAAATAAAATAGTAATATCAGACACCATAGTAACACCTCCTTTATTTTGAGATCTTTTTTTCCTTAAATAAAGTCAATTTCTTAATATTGTCAAAGACTTATCCATGCCCTTCTATTTTAAAATGCAGTCAGAAAAGTAGTAGTATTTTAGTACTTGAGTAAATGTACCAGATGGTGAGTATTATTTAATGCGTGTTGAATACCTTAGATCCTCTTATTCCAGGTGACTTTGGCACAGATATAGTTGTTGACATTGCCTTTGTTCATATGCCAGTGAAAAGGCAGTTGATCGGCGGGAATTGAAGAAGCATTTGCTATGTGGCAGTAGCAATTTCTCATGGAAGAGAAAGGCACTAGGGAAGCCCAGGTCACAAGCTTGTTAAATTCACCATCTATGTGAATGCATTTTAGGGTTAGGAGAGTTCTTTCTGTTGTTGTTGTTGTTGTTGCAAGAACTAATGCAAAAGAAGTAAAGGCATCTTATAGCTAATTTCAGCTTTGAAGGTTGTTTCCTAGAAAGAAAGATAGTTAACCCACTCAAGTAAGGAATCAATAATTATGTACAATAAATACCAAGTGTTTCAAGAAAATAACTCAGTCTATATTTTGGTCAGTTACTGAGAAAGATGGTTAGGAATGTGAATATGAGGAGAAAGGGAGAAAATGAAAATAGGCTAAGGCTAGAGAGATCAAGAGCTATTGTAGTCTTTAGAGGCCACATGGCACCTGTTCATGAGTTCTAATGACTTTTCTTTTTCTTTTGTCCTTGCCCTTCTCCATCAGGGTTTTTTACAAGTGTGAAATCAGAACTCAGGAGTAGATCATCGGAATATTCTGACATTTCTGATTCAGAAGACTCTGGACCCGATTGCACTGCACTGGTATGCTTGAAACCCTGTGACTTAGGTCATTTGGTGAGCGATAAGCACTCATGGGTCTTCACCTACGAGGACGATGTTCCCAAAGCTTGTCTGTCTGACCTGTGCAGTGCAGGGTCTTCCTATAGTGGTTATTTTATGTATACATTATTCTGTGACTGTCTAGCTTTTGTCCTCCACGGCCTATACTGTTCTTAGGTTGTTCATATTTCTCACTGGTTATATTTTATTTTACATTAAAATCTGTATAGTATGTTTTTAAATTTAGGTTGTATGTTACTATAGTAACTACAACTTTTTCATATGAAACATGAGAGTAATTCTATGGTAATTAAGATTCTGACTTTCCCTAGATGGGTAAAGTCTTTTTTGATTAGTTTGTACAACTTTGGTCAATTTCTCATGTAGCCTTGTTTCCATTTAATTATTTATGATCTCAGAAAATTAATTTTACCACTGAAGAGTCCGAAAGTTCAGGTGATGAAAAGAAACAAGAAATAACATCAAACTTTAAGGAGGAATCTAATGTGATGAGGAACTTCCTACAAAAGAGCCAGAAGCCATCTAGAAGTGAAATTCCAGTTAAAAGGTAGGCTTGTTGAGGGTAGTATTTGTCTTACATTGTGATATAAATGCTATGAAAATTTTCTCTCTTTTTTTCCCCAGTTTTTTTTAACTGAAAAGTTTCATCAGAAAAAATATTCTTTTCTCTTTGGATTACGTTTTTTTTAGGGAATGTCCTACCTCGACAAGCACAGAGGAAGAAGCTATTCAGGGCATGCTTTCTATGGCAGGGTTGCGCTATTCCACGTGTTTACAAAGGCAGATGCAAAGCACAGACTGCAGTGGTGAGAGGAGCTCTCTCCAGGACCCAAGCAGCTGCCACAGCAGTAACCATGAGGTTAGGCAGTTGTATCGCTATGATAAACCAGTGGAATGCGGTAAGAAGCAAATTAAGTCTCTGAAAAGTAACATATGGGTGACCTCCAACTTGATAGCTCCGTAATCCTACTTTAGGTCAGAGATGTTATGAATGAAGACTTTATTACACATCTTTAGTTGGAAATGGTGTTAAGAAAATTCATCAAAAAATATATATAGCACTGACAAATCATGTAATATGTGAGCATAAGAACAGGAAATGTGAACGAGTTGGGACTGAGAATTGTGTTCACTGGGGTAGCTCTACTGTGCCCTTGCAAGACAGTGTTTCCCTTTTACCACCATTAGGTTGACCAGGTGGAAGGAATGTTTTGGTCTCTGAAATGGTCTGCCAATCTAGAACTATCAATCTTTTTCCATTTTAGAGAGGGAAAACAAGTTTTGAACTGTTTCTAAATGAGGATGTTTTTCCTCCACAAAAAGGAAGAATGAGGAAAGAGTAGGCTCACTGGCATGTCAGCATGCCACCTAGTGTTTTCTTCTCTGTGTTTCCAGAGTGAAAAAAAAAAAAAAAATTTTTTTCCCCAAAAAGTCTGAGGAGGACTGGAGAGAAGCTAGTACTAGTACTACACAAAGATTGAATGCATACGTGAGGGTCATGGACCTGGAGCTTTATCCATTTCACTTATGAGATAAGGAATATAAATCCGACTTCACAGGGATTTGTGTGTGTGTGTGTGTGTGTGTGTGTGTATGTTACTAGAAATTGATCCCAAGGGGGGCTGTACCACTGAGCTACATCCCCAACCCTTTTCATTTTTTATCTTGAGACAGAGTCTCAGAGTTGAGCAGGCTGACCTCGAAATTATGATCTTCGTGTTTCATCTTTCCAAATAGCTGGGATTGGGCTAGGGTTGTAGCTCGGTAGTAGCGTATTTGCCTAACATGTATGAGGCCCTGGGTTTGATCCACAGTACTAACAACAACAACAAAAAGGAAAGCAGATAGCTAGGATTGTAGGCATACACCATTGCGCCTGACTCAGTGAGGTGTTTTTAACTTGCCCACACTTTACATAGATAGCTATTACTCAGAACTCTTTTAATTTGAACTCAGTACTGGCTGATCCCAAAGTCTTTGCTTATTGTGTAAGAGGAAAGTGAACTTTACAAAGGTTAAATAACTTGCCTAAAGTTGATTTGATAATGGAAAAACTCAAATTTAAATCTGGGTTTGTCTGTCCTTCCATTACTCCATTTTTGTCTTTCTGTAATCTGTTTGGTCCTTTGAAAACTCTTTTATGGAAATTCTACAAAATTCAGGCATATCTGCCTTTAATTCTATATGGCAGAATATGCCTTTTAGAGTATATTGCATTTGGTTTTACATCAGCAATATGTGGCCATAAGCGTTCCAGCATCTACCATAACGCCTGTCAGATAAAGACAGTCTTTTTTCTTTTTTAAGAGAGAATTTGTTTTATTTATTTTTCATCTGGTTTTTATTTTTCTGACACTTCGTGGTACGGGGGTTTGAACCCAGGACCTCGCCCATGCCAGGCAAGTGCTTCAACCACTGAGCCACAGTCTTTGACAGAATCAAAAAAAGTAGCAATGTTGTCTGTAACCTGGTATCATTGTTTTGAGAGGGAAAGAAGTATGGTGAAAGTATATGAATAAATATCTGAAGAATTTATGTATATTTTAACAAAATGTCAACATAATTTTGCTTTCAATTTTAAATGTTAAGCTAATTTTGTTTTAAGATCAAGTTTGTGCAAAGATAATTCAATTAAAATTTCTCCCTAGGATACAATGCCAAGACTGAAGATCATGACTTGAGGACTTCTTGGGTTAAACAATTTGATAGAACTTCCAGATTTAATCCTCAGGTATATTCCAAGTTTGAACATTAAAAGAAGATTTACTATTGTCATTGATTTAATTTGTTTTCTAAAACTGCAACTGGTTATTAACTACTATTTGTTTTTTTTTAAGAGAGAGGGACAGTGAGAGAGAAAGAGAGAAATAATTTTTATTTAGTTTTTCATGTGGTTTTTGTTGCTCCCAGACTTTGTTGTGTACTCCTCGCACATGCCAGGCAAGCGCCCTGACTGTTGAGCCACCGCTCCAGCCCCTATTAACTACTAGTTTTAAGAAGCCAAAAAGTGACAGCTGTCCATTTTTAGGGATTCTGATGTGATGACTGAAGCAAGGCTTATAGACAGAATATGATCCGGAAGAGAGTATCTTTTTCAAGAAACAGTTGAAACCATGGGCGGCAAACACACATAGATTACATATGGCTAGAGTGAAAAATGAGGAAGAGGGCATCTCTTCTTCATCTCTGATGTTGTCTTTTTTTTTTTTTTCAAGAGGGAAAGAGTGAGAGAGAGGCAGAGCGAACCAATTTTATTTATTCTTCATCTGGTTTTTGTTTCTCCGACACTTAGTTGTCGGACATCGCGCATGCCTGCGCAATGATGAAATGATGATTCTCTTTCCAAAAAAATATTCATCGTGAATCCTAACTGGCTTTTCTTACTTACATTAGCTAAACAGTTGCTGCAGGTTGAGAACATGTGCTCCAGAGAAGAAAATAGTTGTTTCAGGATCCCAGCGCATTCTTGCTCACACCACACACAGTGAACCCACAACAGCAGTTTAAAGGCAAAACGTGGCCAGCAGCACCAGATAAGGAGGATGCTAAGAGTTTGCTTCATGCGTTGGAGAATGGTAGCCAGAGAAAGAACCAATACTATCATGTGGCAGAGTGGGGCCCCTAAAGCTCCTCAGCCCCAAGCATACTTAAGAAAAGTAAATCACTTCTCTCTTGTCTGAAGAAACACTTTGGGGAGGGGAATGGCGAGAAAAGGGGACATGAACAGGGAGACTCTCAGGAATCAAGCTTTGATGTTGTACTGAAAGACTTCAGCAAAAGTGGGAGGGACCTCTACGGTTCTGTCTTCCAGAGCCCTGGGTGGGGTTGGGGGTGTGAACTTAAACCCTCAGAGTCGGAGATACTTGCTGTGTGCACAGGAAAGGCAGTAAGACTCTGCCTTCACAGCTAAACACTGTTGCTCTCTGAGTAGTGCAATACTGGGTGGTTTTCCTTTTCTTGATTTGGCTTATCTGTGTTTTCTAAAATTCAGCACTTTTGCAATAAGAGTCAGGTTTTTTTTTTTTCTTTTTGTGGTACTGGGGATCAAACCCAGGGCCTTGCACATGCTAGGCCACTGCTGCACCCCAAGTTTTTTTTTTTTTTTTTAACAGGGCTTTGTGAGTTCAGGTTCCTTGACTAGATACGTTCCAGAGTCAAAGGTCAGCTAAGACATTTCTTACTGGTTACAATTCACTTTTTCAGTGTATGATTTTGTAGTGCCTTGCTGTGACTGGTCATAAAGTTTGTCACTTATTAACATGAGAGGGATTCATTATTAAAAGTAAACTATTTAAATCTGGCTTTCATGTTTTGTGTATTTGAAAATAAAAGAAGCAGCAGAGGGCAGATGATTAGCAAGATCACAGCAGAGCAAATCAAATTTCTTTTGCCTGTAATCTAGAGAGCTATTATAATGGCATGTCAAGTTTTAACGTATTTCTTTATGCTTGAGAATATTTGTTAGACTAATTTACCACAAGTCTGTATTTAATGCTACTTTTGAAACTTATTTGATCAAAACAATCAGGTGTTTCACATCTCTCACACAAATGCATGCATAATTAAAGCTAGTTTCATGAAACATCACACTGCAGTGTACTTGTTTCACGGCCAGTCTATTTCTTTCTCTAGATGGTCATGACCTGTTGATTAATTTCAAGTCTCATCAATTAGTAGCATTCCCTCTATGCCCTGAAAGTTCACTCAGTAGTCTTAAGAGGCTGAAAGAGAAGGTGTAGTCAAATATAAAACAGGCTTGGGGTTCTGTATCTAGGGATTTTTCTAGCAAACAAAAACTGCATAGTTCTAAAAAACATAGCACCTTATACCATGAAAGTTTTATGGGAGCTGTGATGTCCTAAGTGTAAGGAAAGAAGTAAATGAATGAAATAGAAAGGAGAGCAGAGGCTCAATAGTAACATAGGTTTATTGGGGAGAAACCTGCAGGGGGGGTACCCAGTGGAGTATGGGCCCCCCTTTCTGCTTACAGTCTGGGGTAGATATAGAGGGAATGATGGGGGGTGGGGGATAAGGTTGCGAGTTTTCTGGTTAAACTGGGTTTTTCAATAGTATGGCTTTTAGACTGAGTTTCTCAGTAAGGATGGGGATCCTGTGATAAGGGCTGTGGACAGTAGGTTCAGATAAGGCCTCAGTCTTATGGATTCAGTGAGTAGGGTGTTTGCTGCCTGTCTGAGTGGCTTCTGGTAATTTTCCATATCCATCACTAAGGAAATTGTTTGGTTTCCGTGTTCCATCTTGAATTTTCTCCATGGCTTGTGGAATGGCAGACAGAACCCCTCTGCTTGTTTCAATTGTATGCATTTCCTCCCTCTCTCCCTCCCTCCTTCTCTCCCTTCCTCCCTACCTACCTGCCTCTCTCCCCCTCCCTCTTGCAGTCTCTCTCCCTCTCCCTCTCTCCCTGTCTCCCTCCATCCCCTTTTTGATTTAAGTTATGGTGCAACTTTAAGACCTGGATTCTTCCAAACTATTAGATTTATTATGGATGAGATGACCATCCTAAACGGTAGTCATCTGTAGCTAGCACATATTAAGAAAACCAAAGTTTATTAGTTTATTTCTTGTCTCTTGACTTAGCTAATGCATAGAGTTTGAATATCTCACTTATGATGAACCCTAAAAATTCAGTTTTGTTTCCTTCTTTTTAGGACCTAAGCAGAAGCCAGAAATGCATCAAAAAGGAAGGTTCGTCAGAAATCAGTCACAAGTTGCAAAGTAGGAATTATGTGGATAGCAGTGGCTCAAGTCTTCAGAATGGAAAGTTCATGCAGAATTCCAGTATGGTTTCAGGGGCATGCCAGATGAGTAATGGCAGCCTAAGCCCAGAAAGGCCAGTTGGTGAAACTTCCTTCTCAGTGCCCCTTCATCCCACCAAGAGACCTGCATCAAATCCACCACCTATCAGCAATCAGGCAACAAAAGGTAACTTTTTTACCCATTTGCAAATTACATATATTTCCATGTTTGATGGCAGTAATGGCAGTGCTGTAGTCTCTGCATTCAAGTTGCTCACCATCTCATGAATTGTGACAACTCTGTAATAGTACTATGCTTGAGCTGCTGTGGGAACAAAGAAGGAAGATACTCAAGTCAGCCCGGAATATCAGGAATGGCTTCCTGATGAACAGGTGGAGGCAGGTCCTAAAAGCGGATGATAAGGAGTTTAACTAGGCTTCATTGAGGAGAAGCAACAGAATAGACAGAAATGAAGGCAGAGGAGAGAGCATGATGTAAGGCACACAGGAAGGAACAGTTTGTGGGGTTTCTATAAGATTGCAGTACATTTTGTTGCTGAAAAGTATAGTTTGGAAAGAGGTTGGCTTTTACTCTCAGTATGATGAGATGGAAGGGCTTTAAACAGTGGAAGTCCAAAAGTGTAAGTTGGTGTGGTCAGAAGAGCTAAAGGGTTTGCTTACTGCAAAGCTCTCTCTGTAAGTCTTTCTGTGCTGTCTGGCCACTGTACTTCTCATTGTCATTGCTGTTTTACAGGTAAACGTCCTAAAAAAGGAATGGCAACAGCCAAACAGCGTCTTGGGAAGATCCTTAAGTTGAACAGAAATGGCCATGCACGTTTCTTCGTGTGACGGAGCTGCTGTTGCAGCCACTCTTCCCTTTGGAACCCAGTCTTGGGGCGTGGGAGCCTGGAGCTCCCACCACCCCCTGCCTGGAACAGTGTGCGTGTACAGTTAAGAACACTGCCTGAAGAACAGAGTGAACCCGATGCTGCATTTCCACTGTGCCACACCCACTCAGCAATAACCCTTTGGATCTGGTGGGGGAGAGAAAGGAGGAGGGTAGAACTTTAAAAAGAGACCTTGAACTGAGAAGGGTCTCTTGTCAGGGCTTGAATTTCGTTTTGTTGTTGGTAGTGTCTTGATTTATTTTCAGTAGTAGGGTAAAGAATTATCAATAATTTATTTAACAGATTTTTTTTAAAGTTAACAGCTTTTAAATTCTTTCTTTTTTTAAAGCTATTTATTTGGAAGATTTCCGGAGAAATATCTCACTAATTTAGATTTAAGAATGTGAAGGTTTTTAAATTATTTTTGATAGTGTGTGTGTTACATGTGGGGAAGAGCCACGGTAACAGTAACTAGTCTGGACTCTTAAATTTGATATTCAGGTTAAAGTCTTAAACAGGGATTTGATGCATTAATTATTTTAAATTAAGATGTATATGAAATCATTTTATTTTATATATTTCATGTGTTTTTTATAAGCTATTAGCTTCGCTTTTGCTAACATTCAAGGTGCATACTGTTATCCAGGTTGATTCCCTTACACCCCACCTTCCCTCTGCACCCCACCTACATCATTTTGTGATTACTTTTCAAGACTCTTCTCTTTGCAGGGAAACACTTCCATAGCCAGTGTGTAAGAACTTCATAAAAGAATCTTCATAAAATGAGGGATCTTCATAAAAGATCCCTCATTTCTCATTTCCTTTGACGTTGTGGTTTTCTTCTAAATATAAAGAAATAGGCTTCCTGCAATTTCATTTCCGCTAATGATATCTGGGTCCCAAAGAGAACAGCTTTAATATCTTTTTCCTACTTGTGGGGAAAGTATTATAAGTTTGGTTAAATTGTTATGTTTGTATTTTTCCGAGTACATTTGTAACTACAGAGGGCCGTCCTCCTGCTGCTGGCGTTGGAGGACAGAGCCAGCCTCCGCTGCAAGGCTATACTTCAGCCTCTGCTGCAAGGCTATACTTCAGCCTCTGCTGCAAGGCTATACTGCATGATGCTTTTCTCTCTGTACTTAATTTGTCGAAAAGTATGAATTGATATAGGATATTCAAATCTGCATAATAAGCCGTACTATAATAGGATTATACTATGTTAAGTTGTATAGATGCAAGCATGTTGGAGTAGATCTGTGTGTGTGTGTGTGTGTGTGTGTGTGTGTGTGTGTGTGTGTTTATTTCTTAACATTTGCAGTTATTTCATGTTTGGCTTTGGAGCAAAATCGGTGCTTCTTTTTGCAATTTTTTCATCTCTCTTAACTTGACCAGTGCATACTAAGGTCAAGTATCTGATTGAACTTTAAGATAATTATTTATCTCCTGTATGTATAATTTTTACTAAGTGTCAGTATGTCAGTTTTCAGTTGCTTAGAAGAGTTTCTGTTTTCCCTTTTTCTCCCCTCGCGGTATAACAATAAACGATTGCCAGGGGTGAAGTGGAGCTGTTCCCAAGTCTGACATATAGCATTTTACAAATTCCTACAGAGATAATATAGGCAAATAGGATGAAATTTATTTTTATGGAGAAGAAATATGACCATATTACAGATTTGTCTTTTTTTTTTTTATCAGCAAGGTAGTAGGACTTTCCATTCTGTATTAAGTGTCAGTTAAATCACTAAGAGAAAAAAAAAAATCTATACCATTATCTTTGATAGCTGCATTCAAATGTGTGTTTCCAAAGAAATATTTCTTACTCTGTCTTCATTCCAGTATTTCATGGGATAACTATGAACTATGAAATAGCTTGTAAGTTGGCCTTTTTGATCCAGAATATCTGGACAGAGTCTGAATCTTATCTTGAGGTCCAGAAGGATTTTTATGGAAAATCCTTAACATGTGTAAATTACCTGCTTAAACCTTGTCTGTACAGAGATGGCTGCAGTCAGCCATTGGCAGGCCATCATATCTCAAATGCAGAAATCTGAGTTTGGCTGATTCCCTCACCTTCCTGCACAGTGTATCTCTATGATGTCTTGGTTTTCTATGGACCCTATTTTGGTATTACAGTACACATACTTTTATTTTAGTTTAAGAAATGAGAACTGTGATTTCTTTTTCCAGTTACATCATGATCTGGATATTTTTCTTCACATTTCTCACAAGTTGTTTTTAATTTTTTTTCTTTAGCCATAAAAATTGAGATAAAAGTTTATTTAATAATTTTTAATGAAAAAAATTGTGACCACCATCCACCCTGTGTCCTTAAGCCAATAAACACTAGTTCTGAGTGGCAAATATGTGGAATTTTTAAGTGAAGTTACTGTGGATTCATTTTTGGCAGTTTTAGCCCACTAACTGGCTAAGTTCCAAAACTTTGAACAAGGTCATATAACCACTATAAGGGAATGCATGTGTCTTTTTTTCTGAATTGGTAAAAATTTAGCCACCCACCCAGTCTTTTCTAATCAAACCTCTTATAAAATTACTAATGCTTTAGTCCCTTTATCTCATGGAATTGACTGAACTTTGACGTAATGCCTGCCAGTTTCTGGGCTCAACAATAACAGAAGTAACTTTTTGGCTTTCCCTTAGTTTCATTTATAAACAGTATACCACAGCTTAGACTGGAACACAGCAGTGATAGCATTTAGTTAGTTGTAAAGCAAATACAAATGTGTAAAATAGAGAATTTGTGATTTTTCTATATTGATTCAAATAAGAGATTCTTAACCTGTGGTCCACTGTACTGTAATTAACATCATCACATAATATTATGCTCCCCAGTACTGATGAGTGATGTAAACAATACAAAGATGGCAATTACACTAGTTCAGTATCCTCAGAATACATTTGAATTTCATAAGTGCCAGTTCGTTTTTGAAGCAGACATTCTGAACATTCTGCCTGAAATCATAAACTTGGAGAGGAAACAAGCCCATCTTTATCACTAGTTAAATACTTAGCATGAATGTTCTGTTTTTAACTACCCTAATTATTGCTTTTTCAGTGTACTCTACTGTATGTATTCATGTGAGGCCCAGGTATTTATCAGACATCTACTGGGTGCCCCACACTATTTACTATGGTAGGGAACATCAAATTGCAGTTGCAGGCTTTGCCCAAGAAGGCGTCTTCTCCAGGACCTTAGCAGTACTATTTTTACTTCTAGGCAGACTTCAGCAAAAGAGGGCCCGTTCATAAAAAGCAGCTTAACTCTTAATTTCAACTGAGAAGTACCATTGTAGAAGTAAAAAAAAGGACCTGCATTCTTTAAAATTTAAGAAACATTTCAAAAGTTAGTTAAAAATGTTGGTAGCATAAAGATGTGATATAGAATGGAAGAAAGCAAAAGACTGAGTTTTGGTCCAAGTTCTGCCATTTATATATCAGCTCTTGACCTTAAATAAGTCACTTACTCTTTCTCATTTTAGTTATCTTATTTGTAAATTTGGATAAAAATGCTTATTATGATAATTAGTGAAGAAAAACACTGAAAAACATTCCTTAATCTATTATTAATGCTTTATATTTACAGAGAGTTGATCATTATTTAAGTTACAACTGATAATGAATGCATCTTTATATACATTTTAAAATGAAAACTTATTCACAAAATTTATTTTATATCTAGTATATGCTGAGGACATGCTCCCTAAAAAAAAAAATATGAAGACTCTCTAACATGGTGCTGAATTAAACTCAGATTCTATGCTTGAAGTGAAAGAAAAAGATGAGAGCTAGTTTACAGATAGGAGAGTGAGAATATTTATCCTCGAGTCTGTGCAAATGCGATAGAGTAATTGAAAGATCGCTAAATAAGTCATGGAATTAAAATGATGAAGCACCTGCCCTTGGGACTAGTGGAAAAATAGGGATTCCACAGACAGCTCCAGATTGGGTGTCAACTGCCTGGATAAACAGAAACTCGAGAGTAGTGCAGGGAAGGAGACTGTGTCTTCCGTAGGAAAGAATCTGCTTGTTTAAAAGGACACTTTGTACAGTGGTAAGACTACTCGTGAGAGTTGATGGGAATAATTGCTAGAAGTAACTGTTACAGCAAATAAGCAGTTTTAGTTTTCACATGGGGGGAGACAAGGACACATAAATCTAATAAACATTTCCCCAAAATTCATCTTTTTTATATACTGACCTAATTTCTCCTTGTGTATAGTGTGTGCAAGGCCCTTGGTTAGATCCCCAGCACTGAGAGGTGAAGACTCACTAGGCCTTTCCTGAGGTCCTGCATCATCATTCAAAGCAATCTTGATGGTGAACATCACATGTATGTAGCCAAGGGAAAGCCAGTGAATAAGCTGGCAGGGCAGGGATTTGCCTGGGGAGACAGTGGATCTACCTGGGACCTATAGCATAAAACCTTGCTCTCTAAAACAGCCCCTGCTGTGTGACCTGCAGCCTCTGCTTGTCTTGTGGTGGATGATGTCCATGTGCTGCCTCTAGGTCAGGAAGAAAGGGAAGGAATACTATATTCAACTTAATACAGTAGCCTTACTAAAAACCCTTCCCTTATTTTAAGTTGTTTCTCAGTGAATATGCCGTCAGTCAAATATTTGATATCCTTTAAACACTTTTTAAAAATTAAAGTCTTCAGGAACAAATGCCTATTTCTAAAGCAGTTAGCTTATTGTGAGTGACTGGTTTTAATTCTTCTGTAAAAATTTTTCCTTCTTTAGTTGGGAGAGAAAATTACACTGAGTTGAGAGACCCTTAGATTCTTCCTCTCACCCTAGTGTCTTAAGACTTTGTCTTAACAAGTGCTACATTATGTTTTTGTTAAAAAAACAAAAAACAAAAAATCTTTTTGAAACTGTATTCAATGATTCTTCCAACCAGTTTATCTGCTCTGCACTATTTCACTAGTAAACCCAGGCTACCACGTAGCTCTTGACCTCCAAGTAGTTTACCTATGCAAAACCTGTGACCTTCTGAATTCACTTTTCTTTATTTCAGAAAGCAGTCATAAATGGAACTTAATCATAAAAAAATTCAACCAGTTTTATTTTGTCCATTTCTTTTCCAAAGTGTAAGCTATTTTCCCCCAAGGGTTTTTCACCAAAACAATGATCATAAGTGCTAGAATATATAATATTTTGCAGTAATAAAATAAACCAGACATACTCTTATATTTCTTCAGTGGGTTTTGGTTGGTAAAAATTACCAGCATTAAATGTAATATATAATGAGGAGTTGATTCCTTGCCTAGAATCATTTCTTCCCTCTAAGATTCATAAGTAACCTTTTATTTTTACAAAGCATACATATAACTTCCACGTTATAGTCAGGGACCTGAGGTGTAACTTGCTAAGTGAACCCCACGGTTATTTTATCTTGTTAAAGAAACCTAAACCAAACTAAGGGCCTTACAGTTTATGGTTAGACTGAATCAAAAGCTCCAGCCTCAGTTTTTCCACAAACAGCTTCTGGCTGCAAAGCGAGTCGTGCAGTTGGTAGTCATGGAGTAGCACTGGTCAGGAAGCGCACGTGCATCTTTGCAGACTGTATTTCCTTCGGAAAAGACTTTTCTACTTTTAATATAAATTAAGCCATAACAGTTTCATGCTGTGGAAAGAGGGTGAAAAGGTTCATTTTAAAAGATTATATAGTATGAATTTTCACATTTACTGTGAATTCTCTAACTTTGCCAGTGCTTCAGCGGGTTTTCTTTTGGGGGGGATATTGAAGGGTGGTGATGGGAGGGATAGTGTTGGTTTTGGGGGTTTAACTCTGTGAAATTCAAAAAGAGGACAGCTGTTGGCTATGGTACTTACTAGTTTTGTAGTAATGTTTTGCTAGCCTGACTGACTTTCCTTACTGATTTTTATGCCCACGGTCCCAGGTGACTGTTGCCCTTCTTGTTTGGGGTGTCTGCAGAGTAGTGTCTCGTCCATGTTTGTAGGCAGCCAGCGTGTGTGCACATATGTGTCCTTTGAATACAGAAGCACACTGTGACAGTGGAATGGGGTGTGGCTGGGGAGTGGGATGTGGAAGCTTTAAGAGCATTTTTTTTCAATTCATAACAGTATTTCCCATCTTTTGCCTGCAGGCAGGGAAAGTGTACAGTATTTATTTTGTTTCTGTTTTACTCTGAATTTGTAAGTCTTTAAGTAGCTTACATTGATTATTATAGGGGAAGCAAGTGACTTGTTTAAAGTTGTATTTGGTATTCTTACTTTCCAATTTCTGTATTTTAAAATATTGAAATTAAAATTGTATTACTTCTGTTTTGATTTTTTAGCACTCGGTGTATTTTTTGCTCATTTTGTTTGAAAGTATAAATCTTGAAGTTGTATAAAATGTGTCTCTGAAAGAAAAGAAAAAGCTGAATTCTATCTTCAGTTCTGACTTTCTGTTCCCTTTTTCTGCTTATTGAATCTCAGGAAGTTATTTAAGAATGTGAAAAGCTGTTCCTTACTTTTCTGAAGATTGAAATGTGGAAATCAGTGTGTTTTATTATTTTATGTGATATTTTGCGGGGAGAGTGATGGCTGAAAGAGGACAACTTGAAAGGCGGTAGACAAGATAAGGCTGAGCTAGAGATGGATGTGGGTATGGTGGACACCTAAGAGTGTGCACGGTCCCCGCCGGCGCATCTCGCCAGCGTCTGCGGGCCACCTGCAGGGCACCAGGCACTTTTCTAGTACTTGTGCTATAAGATTGAGCGAAACAAGCCCAGGACTCGGGAAGCTGTGTGAGATGGAAATGGCAAAGGCCCGCCAAGAGCCTCTGTGGCCTGGCTGCCTAGTGAGGGAAGAGTGTGAGTGCAGGTCCAGCGAGGAGGGTGAGTTCAGTTTTGGACGTGGCCTGTGAGAGAGGGATGGTAGCAGCGAGCAGAAGCCCTCACCTCAGAGGAGTGGGAGGAGCAGGAGGAAGGAACGCGCAGCCACCGCCACCACCACCGCCGCCACCACCAGCAGCACTTCACAGGCAGCAGGAAGCCTTGGAAGACAGGAGCACCACAGGCTACGCCTCCTCTCCAAGAAAACCACAAGACAGGGGTGCTGGAGCACTGCAGCTGCTGTCTTTGCTGCTGCACCAAATATGGAATTCAGATCTAGAGGATGAGCAGGGGCCATGCCAGTGCACCCCTCCGTCACACCTGGCCAGGGCCCCAAGGACCAGCATGGCAGTTCTTCCTCCCCTGCCTGTCCACGTAGAAGCTGTTCCTGCCCATTTTCTGCCTGAGCTCTTCAAGTTGGTCAGCCCACTTAGGGGGAGAGAAAGAAACAGCCTATAAGCCCTGCATGCTGAAGCTTCCTCTGCCAGAGCCTTGTCCTCAACACCGTCTCCAGACACTTCTAGGCTTCCCTTGCCTTCTTCCTTGTTTAGGCTGGTCCCAATCTCTGTCCCCAGAATATTTTTACACTTTCTGAAAGTTGGTAAATTCATGTTCCTTCTATGCCAGAGTTTGAAAAAGGCAAAAGTCTAAATAGTAATATTTGTAAATGGTAAAAGTTTTTGTTTTGAAGAAAAAGATTCTTACTGGGACAAAAGATTCCCAGTAACAGTAAGAAACCCTATCTGTTCCTCACCTGTGCTCTTATTCTAGAAGCCTGCTGATTTTTGCACACTTTGTACCACACCACCATCTTCTTAGTCTGTCACCCAGGACCCACTACTGGACTCCACTGACTGGACACTTGGCAAGATATCCAGCAATTTCAGTTTTCCTATCCAACTGCTAATCTTTGCAAATTGCAAATTTTGCTCTTCCCCTACTGGATCAAGCCTTGGCCTCTTCTCCGAACTCCTTCACGTCCCCCAGGGCACCAACTAGACCAGCTTCTGTCAGGAGGGCGGCAGCCTCTGGCTGGCTAAGTCATGCATATACCTGTGGCATCTGAGTTGGAATTGTGCTCTTATGGTATACTTTGAGTTACCCCAGACCTCCCAGGTCTTGCATGCCAGGCACTTCTCCATTTCCTTCTCCATATTCTCTCACATGCTGGTGGCAAGGTGGGGGCAAGCAGGACTTAGGTTTTTGACTAACTCTTTGCTCTCATGGGACTCCTCATTGTAACCTGTTAGGCTCCATAGATATCAGGGCGGAGAACAGAGATCAGAGCTGATTAAACAGATTAAATCCTGGCTCTACCACTTACTAACTTGTCTTGGGCAAGTTATAAAAACTTTCTGTGCCTCAGTTTACTCTTGTGACATATTGAGGGGTTTAAATAAATGAAGAAAAACCCACCACTGTTAGTCATCAGAATGATCTTGCCTTCTGAGTCAGGGGGGTGCTGTATTCAGTGCCATCGAGTTTGGCGTGGTGCCACCTGGAGTGCTCATCTGCGTTACTGCCATAAGTGTGAACAAGGTTAGACTACAACAGAGCATACACAAGAGTGAGAGGGGGACAGAATCACTGCAGTAGGAAGCCTGAGCCCAAACACAGGCCAGAGAAATGTGTAGCCATTCCAGGACATGGGCTAGGGAGCTTGAGATATGTTTCAGTTTCTAGAATGATGCACACCAGGTTGTCAACAGTGACTGGTTATCTCTGGCAGGGAAAGGAGTAGGGTGGAGAAGATCATTAAGGGTGCAGACTTTCATACTCCAGTAGTGTGGGGTCCCCCCCTTTTAATTCAAGTAACATTTTGTAATTTCAAAAGCCAGTGTGCCCTGTGGGTTATGGGTCAGCTAGTTACCATGATACCTGTGCACAGGGTCCAGCTCTCCTGCCCCTGTAAGGGCAGCCTGGCAGGATGGGGCCACTCAGCACTGACCCTGGGACACACAGGCAGTCACAGAGCCTTCTTGAGCACTCCCTCCTGCCACCACTGCACTTCTCACTGTTTACTCCTCATGTGTCAGTTGTCTTTCCTCCCTGCCCAAGTTTAGGGCTTAGAGTGCTCCACCTGTCATCAGCACCTCTCACAGGGTTGGGTACAAATCTTACTAAAAAGTCAAGCAAACATGAACAAATAAATAAGCCTCATGATTCCTCCTGGCCTCCCCCTCCTCCAGCACCTCCCCCACATTCCTTAGTCCACCTTTGATTGCCAACACCAACCACAGCCTCCCTTCAGCTGTCGTTGAGTTCTTAGGACCAGGACCAAACTCTAATAGGGTACATCAGTCAGAGAGGGATTCAGCCACCAAGGACGGAAAACCCAAATACCTTAAAGATAGAAGGCTGGAGATAGGCACTCCAGGTCCGGAATAATTCACAAAGTTGCCGAGGATCCAGGCGTGTTGGTTTTGCGGGCCTACTGTAGGACGTATGTCTTTTCTATCTAACTGGAAAGATTGTGATATATAACCCACTACCTCTAGTTTATATCCCCCACCCCCTTGAAGATAGTAAGGCCCACCAGTGTATGTCTACTTCTTTCAAAGGACCCCTCCCGGGACCCACCCATCCTCTTTGCAGATTCACTCTGACCCTCACCACAGGTGTGGCCACCCCCACCACCGCTCTCCCCTAGTTACCGCCCACTTCCTCTTGCACCTGCCTCCACCTTATCTCAGCCAACAGACTGGGAACCTGAGCTCCTCCAATTAGAGTGAAGGGCAGTATAGGTCAGGTCAAAATTAAAACCCCTCATTTCCTTGCCGGGGGTGCATTCTTTCACCCTTCAGCGGAAGTAGATTTTTTGCCTCGCTCACCCACACCTGACCACACCTTCAACAGGGCTTCTACCTCCGTGCAAGAGGGCTGCTTGGATCTTCGCACTCGAAGGCAGGGTTTTGTGCATGTTAAATGTGTGCCCAGAGTTACCCCAAGCCCCACGTTCTTTATTCTCCAGAGGCTTAGAAAGGCTGCAAGATTTGCATGAGCTAATGTCTGGGTGACCTTGGCTCTTACTGTTTGTCACTTGGCCTCCTGCATGCCACACCCAGAGCTAAGCACACCAACAGGCATCATCAAAGGTTTGGAAAGTGAAAGGATTCGTGGGGAAAACAAGTTTAATTTGCCATGGACTCTGGCACACCCAGGAGAAGCCAGGGGAAGCAAGCTCTCGTTGCTTTTGCTCTCTGCATCTGTGCCAGAGTGTTGGTGGGTCCCTCTGGGAGCTGGACCACTAGGGAGTGTTCTGGCCTACACAGAGCTCAGCTCTAGGGTGAGCAGGGTGGAAAGGAGAAAGGAGCCCTGGAGGGGCAAATGGAAACTGCCCAGCACAAATCCTCTGCTCTTCAAAATCTCCATGCCCATCTAGAGAAAACCAGCTCCTCCTGTAGAGAACTGACTTTGCTCCTGCCCTGTGCCCACTCGTCTGCAGGCCTTAGCCAATGCTGAATGTAGACTGAGGCAGGGCCTGCTGGCAAACTGTCGGTGCACATTCAAAATCAAATGGAGTGGCCAGGGGGTGTTGTTCAGTGGTAGAATACTTGCCTACCATGTTTGAGGCCCTGGGTTTGATCCCCACCAGCATATATACACCCATGCCCAAAGATCCAAGAATGTAGCTACTGTGGCTGGAGCAGTTGCTCAGGGGTTACACCGCTTGCCTGGCATGTAAGAGGAGGATACAGGTTTGAACCACAACACCACATACACAACAAAGTGTCAGAGCAATGAAGGCCACATGAAAAACTAAATAAAATAAAATTGATTCATGGATTCTCTCTCTCTCACTGTCCCCCTTCTTGCTTCAAAAAAAAAAAAAAAAAGAATGTAGCTACTGTACCTGTATGATATTAGATGATGTTAGGTTCTGGGAATTTTTTTTTTTTTAAGAGAGAGGGACAGTGAGAGAGAAGAGAAAGAGAGAATCAACTTTATTCAGTTTTTCAGGAGGCTTTTGCTGCTCCAGGACTTTGTTGTACACGTGGTGCTGGGATTTGAACCTGTGTATTTGTGCATGCCAGGCAGGTGCTGTAACTGCTGAGCCACTGCTCCAGCCCCAGGTTCTGAGAATCTTAAGGGCATTTTCCACAGCATCCCAACACAGGCCAAAGTGTGGAAGGATCTGTCTGAAAAAGATCTGTGGAGGTGACTTTTGCATAATGGAGTGGATAATAATTTGATAGAAAACTGATAAAATGTCACCAGCTTAGAAAAGAAAGGATAGAGACAGTTCCAAAACGAAAAGTCTTGGCCTTCAATCCTCTTTGGGTAGGAAGCAAGCTGAGAAAATTATTCAACTGCCAATATGAGCCATTTCTTGTAGGAAAGGATGCTTGAGGGTAGAACCAAGAGTGGCTATGAAAAATGGAGAACCTTGATAAATACCTGACATTGAGGTTGTTCTCTTGGAAGTCACCAGCACACTGTAAATAAATGATGAGAGCCACACAGAGGATACTTGGGAGGAGGAGGGCCCATCATGGGCGTTCTGACCCCAGCTCAGCTCCTGTTGAATGGAGCCACAGGAGTGACTTAATGCTGCGTGTACCATGCAGAGCAGAAGAGCCACCCAGCTGAGCCCCATCAACTCACAGAATCATGAATCAAATCATTGTTATTTTTGGCTTCTAAACTTTAGGGTGGTTGTGCAGCAATAGATAAAACATTTCTGTATCCTCTTTCACTCAGTTTCTTGTTAGCACTGAATGTAGTTAACCACCCCTTCTTAATTTAGATATTTATCTGGGTGCAGTGACCCACACCTGTAAACCCCCCCCCCCCACACACACAGTTGCTCCAGAGGCTGAGGCAGAAGGATTGCAAGATCCAAGCCAGGTTGGGAGATTTAGTGACACCCTGTCTCAAGATAGAAAGGGCCAGGAGTGTAGCTCTCCAGTGGTAGAGCATGCCTGGGTGGTTCAACCCCCAGTATTCCCCTGCCCCCAAAAGATATCTGGCTTTTGTGCCTCTTATCCTACTGGCTTCTCCTCATCATTCTTACCTCTACTTACCTTGTAGATTTACATTGCTTTTTTTTTTTTAAGAGAAGGACAATGAGAGAGAGAGAGAGAGAGAAAATCAATTTTTATTGAGTTTTTCACATGGCTTTTGTTGCTTTGACATTTAGTTGTACACATGGGTGCTGGGGTTTGAACCCATGTATTTGCACATGCTGGGCAAGCACCATAGCCTCCAAGCCACTGCTCCAGTCCTTACACTGCTATTTTTTAGGGTGGTCTCATCCAGTCCTGAGAGTTCAAATACATTTGTAAAAGTTCACAGTCTTAGTACTGACTCCTGACTCTTCTTTTTTTAATTTTTTTTTAAGGAGAAAGGGAGAGAGAGAGAGAGAGCAGTTTTATTTAGTTTTTCACATGGCTGTTCTAGCTCTGACACTTTGTTGTGTACATGGTGCTGGGGTTTGAATCCACATCCTCCCACATTCCAGGCAAGCACCATAACCACCCTGACTGTTCTTTAAATGCCAGACTCTGATCCAGTGTCTTCTAGGCATTTCCACTTGGATATTTTAACCATCTTCTAATTCTATTTTTTGTTTGTTTTTTGGTACTGGGGATTGAACCCAGGGACACTTGACCACTGATCCACATCCCCATCCTTTTTATATTTTATTTTGAGACAGGGTCTTGCTAAGTTGCTGAGGCTTGATTTGAACTCACAATCCTCCTGCCTCAGCCTCCTGAGTTGCTGATATTACTGGTGTGCGCCACTGTGCATGGCCTAACTATTCTACCTTAAAACCCTTCATGTTCTATGTCTTAAAGTTTACCCAGGACTCATTTTAATCAATATGCCAAGACTCAGACACATACATGACTGTCATGAAAGAAGATTTATACTCACAGATCTCTCTGACCCATTTATTGATTGGATAGTTTGTTTTTTTATATTGTTTTTTGAATTATTTGTAAATTTTGGATAAAAGTCCCCTGTCAGAGGAATCACAGGCCATGATTATCTCCTATTTTGTAGGTTCTCTCTTGACAGTTTTGACCAATTGCTTGGCTGAGCAAAAGCTTTTTAATTTAATGGCATCCCACTCATTAATTCTTGACTTTAATTCTTTTGCTTTGAGAGTCTTGTTGAAAAAGTCATTGCCTATTGCCAAATGCTGGAGTTTTGCTCCTAATTTTTCTTCTAGCAGTTGTATGGCAGCTGGTTTAATTCCTAGTTTGTTGGTCCATTTTTATTTTATTTTTGTGCAGGGTGAGAGATAATGATCTAATTTCAACTTAAGGATCTAATTTCAACTTCCTGCAAATGGCTGTGCAGTTTGTCCAGCACCATTTGTTGAATAGGCAGTCATTCCTCCATGTTATATTCTGATCCCTTTTGTCAAAGATCAGATGTTTAAAGATTTGTGGGTTTGTCTCAGAGTCTTCTATTCTATTCCATTGGTCTTCATTCCTAATTTGATAACAGTATCATGCTATTTTTGTTAATAAAGCTCTATATTATAGTTTTAGATCCGGTATTGCAAAACCACCTGTTTCATCTTTCTTGCTTAGTAATATTTTGGCTATTCTGGGCTTCTTATTGTTCCAAATGAATTTGAGAATTGCTTTTTCTATGTCTGTAAAGAATGACATTGTATCTTGATGGGGATTGCATTAAATCTGTATAGTGCTTTTGGCAGAATGGCCATTTTAATTATATTAATCCTACCTAACCAAGAACATGGAATGTCTTTGCAATCTCAGGTCTTCTTTACTTACTTTCTTCAATGTTTGATAATTTGTGTTGTAGAGTTCTTTTACTTCCCTTATTAGATTAATTCCCAAGTATTTTATTCTTTTTGAGGATATTGTGAATGAAACTGATTTCTTCTTCTGCCCTATTATTGTTAGTGTATAGGAAAGCTATTGATTGATGGGTGTTAATCTTTTAGCCTGCCACTTTGCTAATTCTGTTTATAGACTCAAGCAGTTTTCTGGTGGAGTTTTTTGCATCTTCCATACATAGGATCTGTTGTCAGCAAAAAAGGATAGTTTGCCTTACTCTTTTCCTATTCTTGTCTCTTTGATTTCCTTCTCTTGCCTGATTGCTCCAGCTAGGGTCTCAAGAACTATATTGAATAAAAGTGGTGCACAGCCTTGTCTTGTTCCTGAGTTTAGTGGAAATGCTTTCAGCTTTTCTCCATTTAGCATTATACTAGCTGAGGGTTCGTTATATATGGCCTTTACATAGTTAAAAAAAGTTCCTGGAATCCCTATCTTCTCTAGAGTTTTGAACATAAATGGGTGCTGGATTTTATCGAAGGCCTTTTCTGTATCCATTGAAGTGACGTATGGTTTTGTCCTTGATTCTGTTAAGGTGATGAATCACATTTATTGATTTCCATGTGTTGAACCAACCTTGCATTCCTGGAATGAAGCCCACTTGATCATGGTAAATTATCTTCTTGATGTGTTTTTGAATGCAGTTTGCTAGAACCTTATAAAGGATTTTTGTGTTGTTGTTCGTCAGGGATATTGGTCTGAAGTTTTCTTTTTTTGATGTGTCTTTGTTGGGTTTTGAATCAGTTATGGTTGTCTCATAAAAAGTGTTTGGGAGAATTCCCTCCTTTGCAATATTTTGGAATAGCTTAATAAGGAGAAGTATTAGCTCCTCCTCATAGATATGGTAAAACTCAGCAGAGAATCCATCAGGTCCTGGGCTTTTCTTTGGAAGGTTTTTTATTGTTATATGGATATCAGTGTCTGTTATTTGGGCTGTTTAAGATTTTAATATTGTCCTGCATCAACTGGGGGATGTTGTATGTGTCTAGAAAATTTTCATGTCTTCCAAAGTATCTAATTTAGAGGAGTATAGTTTTTCAAAATATGTTCTTACAATCCATTGGATTTTTATGGGATCAGTGGTGATGGCATTATTTATTTATTTATTTATTTAAAGATACAGGGACACAGAGAGAGAGAGAATCAATTTTTATTTAATTTTTCATGTATCTTTCATTGCTCAGATACTTCCTATGTATGTGGTACTGGGATTCAAGCCCACATACTCGCATGTGCCTGGCAAGCACCATAACCTCCAAGCCACTGCTCAAGCCTAATCACTCCCTTTTCATTGGTGATTTTGTTGATGTGCTTCGTTTCCCTTTTTATTTAGTGATATTGGCTACAGGCCTGTCAATTTTATTTATTGTTTCGAAGAACCAGCTCTTTGTTTCATTGATTATTTTTAATTTTTTGTTGTTGTTTTTGTTCTCAGTTTCATTGATTTCATCTCTGATCTTGATTATTTCCAGTCTCCTGCTGGCTTTGGGATTAGCTTGTTCTTCTTTTTGTAGGGATTTGAGTTGGAGCATAAGCTTATTTATTTGGGATCTCTTCTGATTTTTAATGTAGGCACTCAGTGCTATAAATGTTCCCCTTAATAATGCTTTCATGCTGTCCCAAAGGTTTCTATTTTGTGTCTTCATTCTCATTCACTTCCAAGAATTTCTTGATTTCTCTGTCATGTCTTCTTGGATCCATTCTTCATTTAGTAGGGTATTACTTAATCTCCATGTATATGTGTATTTTATGTTATAATGTTTGATGTTAATTGCTAGGGTAATGGTCTGATAGGATACAAAGAATAATATCTACTTTTTTATATTTGCCGAAATTTCCTTTGTGAACTAGACTGAGATCTGTTTTGGAGAAGAATCAATGCTGCTGAGAAGGTGTATTCAGCCAATTTGGGATGGAATATTCTATAGATGTCTGTTAAATCCATTTGATTTATGGAGTTGTTTAGGCTAGAGTTCTCTTCATTTATTTTTTTGCTTTGATGATCTGTCTATTGGTGATAGAGGAGTATTAAAGTCTCCCAGTATTATCGTGTTGAGGTCTACAAGTGATTTTATGTCATGGAGTAATTTGACCACATAGGTGGGAGTTTTGGTGTTTGGAGAATATATATTTACTATGGTTATATCTTCCTGTTGTATTATTCCCTTTACTAGGATGCAGTGGCTTTCTTTATCTCTACTGATAAGTTTATCATTGAAATCTAGTTTGTCAGATATAAGTTTTGCAACCACAGCTTGCTTTCTTGGGCCATATGCCAGATAGATTTTTTCCCATCATTTCACCCTCAATCTGTGTATATCATTATCTGTAAGGTGAGTCCCCTGTTAACAGCATATTGTTGGATTTTGTTTTTTGATCCAATTTGCTAATCTGTATCTTTTGATTGGTGCATTGAGACCATTCACATTCAATGTTAGGGTAGTTATGTGGTTGTGGTTCATAGTCATTGTGTGTTATTGGTGAGTTCTGTGCTGTCCTTGTGGTTCACAGTCATCATATTTTATTGGTGAGTTCTGTGCTGTCTTGGTTGTCTATTGAGAGCATGTACCTTTATTGAATTTCCTCTGTTTGTGGGTCTTGAGAATTGTTTTCTTGTTCTTTTTTTTTTTTAAAGAGAAAAGAACAGTGAGAGATAGACAGAGAGAATCAATTTTTATTGAATTTTTCACATGGCTTTCGTTGCTCTGACACTTAGAGTTGCGTACGTGGGTGCTGGGGTTTGAACTCGTGTACTTGCACATGCCAGGCAAGCGCTGTAACTGCTGAGCCACTGCTCTTGCTCCTGTTTTCTTATTCTTTTTTTCCCCCCAGGGCTGAGGACTGAACTTGGGGCCTTGCAAGTGCTAGGAAAGCACTCCGCCTTTGAGCTAAATCCCCAACCCCTGTTTTCTTATTCTTATATCTGGAGTTTATCTTTTAAGAATTCTTTGTAATGCTGGTTTTCTGTTCATGAATGCTGCCAGTTTGATCTTATCATGAAATGTTCTCATTTCCTCATCGAATTTGAAGCTGGGTTTTGCTGGGTATAGTGTTCTTAACTGCACAGTATGGTCATTCAGATGTTGAAAGATTTTTCCTTCCAGGATCATCTTGCTTCTAGAGTGTGAGCTGAAAAGTCAGAGGTGATCTTTATTGGTTGTCCTCTAAATGTGATTTGGCATTTCTTCCTTGAAGCTTTTAATATTCTTTCCTTGACTTCTCTGTTGTACATTTTGAATATGATGTGCTTCAGTGAGCTTCTCATGTGATTAGACCTGTTGGGTGTCTTGTATGCTTCCTGGATGAGTATTTATGACTATTCTGATATGAGAAAATTTTAAGTATTTTGTTGAGAATATTCTTTATACCATTAATTCGTGTTTCAATTTCTTCCTGTATCCCATTTACTCTTAGATTGTTTCTTCTTATTTCATCCCATTTTGAAAATTCTTCTCATGTTCTGTGAGTTGTTTTTCTTTTTTGTCATCTGTGCATTCAAGCTTACTCAGCCTATCATCATTGTCAGAAGTTCTTTCTTCAAGAGCTGCAGTTGTTTTCTATAGAAGTTAGTCTATTATTAAATTCTTCCATCATTCCCTTGATGTGATTGACTGCAGAATTTAGCTCTGTTACTTCCTTTTTCAGTATGTCTATTTCTTTCATAATAGAGTTTTTCATCTCTTGAGTTTTCTCACTTAGTCTCTTCATTAAATCTTTTAGCTTTATTGTTCCTTTTAGTAATCAGATCATTGATAATTTATTCTAGGTTTTTATCTCATTCCCTGTACATGGGCTCCTTGGTAGGGGAGTTGTGGGTTTGAGGTGAACTTTTTCTAGTTTGATTCCTCATCTTTGAAACCTTCTCCTGGATCTTTGAATTGAGGTTCCCTGTATGGAAGCAAGGCAAGTCTCCAGGTGCGTCTTCCTTGAAGGTCAAAGGGTTTGGTTAGACATTGCCTCTCTGATGACTGCCTTCTTCCAGAGAGCTGCTTCTGCCCAGAGCTTCGTTTTGTTGTGCCTTTTGGATCTAGGTTCCAGGTTTTGGATTTGGAACCTGGTGGGTTTGCTCAGCAGTCAGCTGGGTTGTTGAAGCTATGTGGTAAGGGTGTGTTACTGTGTCCTGGGGTCCCAGAGATGTGGGGCAGGATGGAACAGACCAGTCTACATGCCATGCTGGGACTTGGGATCCTTGGTGGCAGGAAGAGGCCCAATATATCTGGACCTGGCGGGTAGGCACAATGGCTAGATGGTTTCCAGGCATAGGGTGTTTGGGGTGTCCAACTGCCTGCTGGGGCTATAGTGCTGGGCATGAGGTCCTTGGGGTGTTCCAAATGACTGCTGGGGCCAGGGCAGAGTCATCTGTTTACCTTTTTTGGGACTTAGTTTACTCTTATTTTCCTATTTCTAAGGTGGAATGTTAATTTATTGATTAAAGATCTTTTTAATATAGGCATTGATAGTTACAAATTTCCCCTCAAATGTTGCTTTTGCTACATCCCATAATTTGTTTTCATTTATCTCAAAATATTTTCTAATTTTGTGATTTCTCCTTGAATTTATTTTTTAGAAGTTAACCCACACACTTGTGATTTTCCTTCTGTTGTTGATTTCTAATTTTATTTCATTATAGTCAGAGAATATATTCACATGATTTATAATTATTATATTATGTAGTTGTTTTAAATCAGAAATGGGTGAAGAGTTACAAACAAAAAATATATTAATAGTATATTTTTCATTTACCCATATAGTTATGTTTACTTGTGTTTTTTATTTCTTAATGAGGATCTGAATTATTGTTTAGTATTTTATGTGGTGCTGGGGTGTGAACCTGGGTCATTGTGCATGCCAGGCAAGCACTCCAACTGCTGAGCCATCACTCCAGCCCCCTCATTAGCATTTGTTTTAGTGCTAGCAACTAACATTTTCAGCTTTTGTTTATCTAGGAATGTCTCAATTTATAGTTCTTTTTAAAAATATTATTTTCTTTTTAAAGAGAGAAGGATAGTGAGAGAGAGAGACAGAATCAGTTTTTTTAATGGAGTTTTTTACATGGCTTTCATTGGTCTGACATTTAGTTATGTATGTGGGTGCTGGGGTTTGAACCAGTGTACTTGAGCATGCTGGGCAAGTGCTGTAACCACCGAGCCACTGCTCCAGCCCTGTATTTCATTTTTGAAAGTTTGGATGGATATAGAAATCTTGGTTGATAATTTTTTTCTTTTTGTACTTTGAATATGTTATTCCATTTCTTTCTAGTATGTATGTTTGCTGATAAGAAAACAGTTGTTAGTTTTCTTGATAATTCCTTGTACATAATCAGTTGCTTCTCTTTTCCTTTGATAGTTTGTCTTTCAGTAGTTTAATTATGATGTGTTTAGATGTGAATCTTTTTGAGTTTATCGTACTTGGAGTTCGTTGAGTTACTTGGATGTGTAGATTAGTGTTTTTTTTTTTTTTTTATGAAATTTGGAGTTTTGACCCCAGTTTCTTGAAACATTATTTCTTCTCCCTTTCTCCTTTTTCTCCTTGTGTATGTTGGTATACTGATGGTGTCCAGAATAGGTCTGAGGATCTGTTCACTTTGCTTCATTCTTTTTTGTTCATTTTTGTTCCATCGACCAGATAATCTCAATTGATATATCTTCAAGTTTGCTGACTCTCTTGTCTGCTCAAATGTGTTGTTGAATCCTAGTGGATTTTTCATTTCATTTATTCTCTCTTTGGCTCCAGAAGTGCTACTAGTCTCCTAATATTTGCCAAGTGGCTCTGTGAGTATTTTGGTGCAGAGAACTTCAGTGTCAGCTAGTTGTGAAAAGTTAGGTTCTTTGGGGGTGTTTTCTGAGCACATGCATAATCCTATGTATGCTTGTGGCCTTCTGGGTTCTTAGAAATATGATGGAGCTTTTCAAAGCCCCTGTGGACATCTCATTCTTCAGGTTTTTTGGTTAGTCTGTTTTCTCTAATTAATACCCATCATCTCAGACAGTCATGATATTAAAGTATTTGACAGCCCCTATCCTAGTTCCAATGAGACCAGATAAAGACAAACTTTTTCTAGGGTGCAGGGGGTGGGCTTCCAGGGAACCACTGGATAGGTCAAATAATGACTCTTCTTCCGGAATGAAACTTTTAAAGAGCTCCAGTCCAATCTACTTTCTCTGATACAGGTACTGAAAATGTGGGCTGTTAGTTTTCAAAGTTGCCATGGAGCTGGAGGTGAGATAGAACTAGGGTAAGTTAAAATCCTACAAAGATTGCTGTTCCTACTGAGATGCAGCTGTTTTTTTCTTGAATAAATGCTAGAGGAGTTGCTGCAAACCTTTAATCTCTAGACCTCTGAATAAGTTGACAATTTTTGCTGTTTTTTTCATCAATGGAAGGATACAATTTTTGAGGTCTTAATTCACCAGTTTCACCAATAATATCTTTCTTTTCCTTTTAAAAATATTTTATTGCAAAATATCAAAACAACTAAAATAAAAATGTTTAAATCAAAATTATTTATACAATTAAAAAGTTAAAATTACAAAATCCAGTGGAATTGCCCCCTCATACTAAACCCTAATTAAATCAATTCATACTCATCTGTCCACATTACTTTCTAGTCTTCTTTACACTTAATATTTTACTTTTTGTGGGTGGCAGGTGGGGAGGTGCAGGCTGGAATGGGGAAGGTAGGTGCTGGAGATTCAATCTAGGGCCTCCTGCATAATCTATTCTACCACTGAGTTATGCCCCTATTCCCAATTTTTTACATTTTTGTGGTAATTTTACAGTTAATGTAATAAGCACTGAGCCCCAATCTTTTACCCCTCATCTTCCCTTTTCCACTTTCCTTGTACCCATTGTGGTCTACTCCCCACAACAGGCTTCCTCCATGCTCCAAAATACCCTGCTGCATACGCACACCATGGTGTCTAAATAATGTCTAAATTTTGACATTTGTATATAGTGATTTTTCTCAACACATCATGGGTGTCCTAGGTCAACAGATTTAACGTACACCTGGTAAAGCTGTGTAACAGTCTGCACAAGACTCTGCCATGTTATTCTCTGCTCCACACAAAACACTGGAGTAAGCAACTACTGTTCCTTTTACTTCTAGAAGATTCCCGGAAGCAAGGCTGCGGGGTCAAAGATCACGCTCCTTGTGAATTTTAATAACTTCCCCCTCCCCACTACCCGGAGGACATTTAACAACTCACACACCAACATGTGGGAGTCCTTGGCCCCGAAACGTCTTTCAGCTTTTTCAGCCTTTACTTAGAAGGGGTGGGGAGGAGGGCTTGTGTTTTTAAAAGACATAACCTTTTTGGTTTGAAATTCGGGGCCCACTGCAGGATTCCAAGGGCTGAAGAAACAGGCCCCTTTGTAATTGGGAGTGATGGTTTCCACTTGTTCCGGGGGGTGAGACCCACATCCGTTGTCCCACTGCCGCCTGGTGTGGCACGGGGGATTGAGCCCAGGGCCCCACACACGCCGGGGAAGTGCTCCAGCTCCGAGCCACGTCCCCGGGGTCTTTCTAATTTTATTTTGAGCCAGGGTATAGCCAGGTTGCCCCGGCGGGCCTCGACCTTGGGATCCTCCTGCCTTAGCCTCCGGAGTTGGTGGGACTGCGGGCCTGCGCCATCGCGCCGCCCGTGGTCCCCGCTTCGGGCGGGCCGTCCGGGAAGCCGGGCTGCGGCCTGCGCGACGCCGGGGCTCCTTTAACGCGCCGACGCCAACGGGCAGGAGGATGGTGGAGGACTGAGCTCCCCGCCAGGGTGAAGACGCTGAGTCTGGCTGAGGGCGGCCCCTCCGGAGGGGCTGCCGCGCCCCAAGGCCCAGCGACGGCGCTGGGCCGGATCTTGAGCCCCGGCGGCCGCCGGAGGCCGCTCGGCGCCGCCGGGGCGGCCGTCGAGCCGGGGCGCGCAGCTGGGAGCGCTGAGGCGAGGCCGGCGGCCCAGCTGCGGCCCGGGGGCGTGGCGAGGCCGCCCAGGTTCTGTTTTCTGTGGCCCGGCCCGCTTTCGGTTTCGTTTCCCGCCAGCCCCTCCGCCCCGCGGGAGCAGCCGGGCCGGCCCGCCACCGCCGCCGCCGCCGCCGTCGTCGAGCCAGCCCGCGGTCCGACGGCCATGGCCCAGGCCGCCGCCGTGGTGGTCGGCGAGGTGACCCAGGTGTTGTGCGCGGCCGGGGGCGCCCTGGAGCTGCTGGAGCTGCGGCGCCGCTTGCGGACGACCGTGGGCGCCGACGCGCTGGAGCGGCTGCTGCGGGAGCGCGGGCGCTTCGTGGTGGCGGCGCGGGCGGGCGCGGGCGGCGCGGCGGCGGCGGCCCCCGAGCGCGTGGTCCTGGCCGTCTCCCCGCTGCGCCTGTGCCGCGCGCACCACGGCCCCAAGCCGGGCTGCGCGGGGCTCTGCGCGCAGCTGCACCTCTGCAAGTTCATGGTCTGCGGCGCCTGCAAGTTCCTGAGGGCCGGGTAAGGCGCCGCGCCGGGCCGCGGGCGGGAGCAGGCCGCTCCGGGAGGCAGCTGGGTGGGCGTTCCTTGGCCGCGCCGCCTCCGTGCACCAGAGCGAACCCCGGCGGACCGCGGCGGCCACTCGGGGCCAGCGGCGTTCTCCATCCCGGAGTGGCGTCGACAGAGCGCGGTCCCAGGGGGACACCCTGGCGTGGGGGTCGGAGCCTCTGCCTCAGGTCTCCAGCCTTCTCGTTCACCTCCTCTGAAGCCCGGGTCCCTCCCCTTGCCCCCAGGACCGTAGGGAACTGGTTCCCGCCCACCCCTGGGCACGCTGTGGGCTCAGCTGGTCGCCCCCCTGCCTGGAAGGTCCCTACGGGTTTGTTCCATTACTGCGCAGCCCCAACTCGAGATTGAGCCCTTTGGAGCACCTGCCCCTAAGCCATCACCATCTCAGCGTTGATTTCCCTCCTAGTGCGGGGTCCTCTCACCCCCAGGAGAACAGAGACGCAGGAAGCACGGAGGCCCCAGCCGTCTGGGCGCAGGCCGGCTGTCTGGGCATCTAGTACCTGTGCTGTGCGCATTGCCCACGCTCAGTGAGATGTGTGCACTGGGTTGCATAGGCTTTGTGCGGAAGCATGTGGACCTCTCCCCTAAGGCGATGGGGGCCCATCAGAAGGCAGGAGAGAGCAACCGTCAGGTTTGCATTTTAGTTGTAGTGGTGAGGATGCTGATTTTAGAGGAAGACATCATGAAGACCTGCTTGGAAGCTAGCCCGGTTATCCAGAGTTAGTTATTTGATCCCTTACTTTGACCTTTTTTCTCTAATCTTTTTTCTTTTGTCTTAACATTACATATTTCTTACCCATGTCAGGTCTGGGGCAGGAGCCTTGATTCATGCAGTCTTGCAGGGACCCAAGTTGACGGACCTTGGCTCTGCCTCCTCAGTACATGGCTCTTGGGGCCATTCTAGGTATGCAGTTGCAGAGGTAGATGGAAAAGATGAACATGGGACATTTTCATGGGCCAGGTCTCGAAGTGGGAGACTCCCATTGACTGGAAACTGTCTCATGACCCCACTGAGATACAAGAAGTCTAGGAAATGTCTCTAGGAACCAGTGGACCAGAAGTAGCTAAATTAGAATTTTCCTAGGGATATATGTGTGAAAAATTTGGGGACATTGAGTTGGTTACACTGTGGAGAGAGGCTATGGTGAAGTGACAGTTTTTGGGTTTCCATTCCTGCTGTGGCCTGAGAAACAGGAGAGGATTTTAGTTCTCTCTGAAACTTGGGAGGAAGGCTGGGCTTCTCAAGGTGCTGATTTGGAAGATTCTGGGTGATGAGTGCTGCTATGGCTCCAGTCTCTGGAGCAGGATCTGATTTAAGGAGGAGCCTGAATCTTGTAAAGAGGCTGAGGGATGGAACCCTGGGAAATCTGCCCTGCAGGATGAGGCGCAGCAGGAGAATGGGAATGCTGGTGAATTTTCAGATGGCTTTTCCACCCTTAGGCTACTTCCTGAAATTTGGGATTAGATTTTGCTTGTCTTGGAAATCTGGATATTTGATATTTGTTGGCCTAGATGATTTGAATCTTTTCTTCATTCTTTACCTTTCTCATTTCCCAGATTTACACAAGGAAGTTTCTTGAACCTTGCTTCTCTGACTTACACAAGGGAGAGTGGATGTGATTGGCTACATTTTCTATGACTTGTCTTCCTGGTTACAGGATCAGCTCTATGTGAAAGGTCCATCAGCTGTGTGGCAGGGCGGGGAAGAAGTCCCTGGTCCCAGACTCCCAGCCCTGTTCTCAGGAGGCAGAGATCAAGAACACAGTCAAAAGAACCAGCCCACCTTGATTGCGCAGCTTCACTCTTGGCTGGTGACCGTGGGCAGGTAGCTTTCCCCCCAAGTGTCAGTTCCCTCATCTGTGATGGGGATAATGATATTACTCACCTCACAGGCTCGTGGAGGACTGAGTTAACTCGTGAAACACTCAGGCAGTCCTGGTAGTATGGTAGGTGCTCAATCAGTGTTAGTTGTTGTCATTGTTATCATTACAGTCATTAGGCTCTGACAGCACCAACTTATTTGCCCCGCTTCCCACAACATTCTGCCTTTCTCCTCTTGCCTGGTTCCTCCTCACCCTTCATGCATTAGGCTTAAGGCCTTGTACCTTCTAGTACCCTCTTGTGATTGCTTCCCCAGGCCTACCCAGCCCAGACTGGTTGTGGTGCTTCTTCCCCTCTGTGCTGCTGTGTTCTCACCACATCTTGCACTTTCCACTCCATATTCAAATCATCTCTGTTCTATTGCCTTCACCCAAGAGGAAAACAGAGGATTCAAGAATGATATCAAGGTTTTTGGTCCATGTAGTTGCCGGAGGGAAGTTGTCTTTGACCAAGATGGAGGAGACAGTGGGAGGTGCAGATTTGGGGGTAGATCAGGGGTGTTCTTTGGAGATGCTTATTATAAGCATGGTCTATGTGGACCAGCAGTGGTGTCTCAGGCAGTCATTTGAAGGTTTATCTTTGGGTCATCAGGGTGGGGTGCCAGGCCCTGTCTCCAAGTCTGTGCTCATCAGATGTTTGAGGATTGAAGGTATAGAGGAAGGGAGCTGAAAAAAAGCTTGGGGTCAGGTGAGTGTGTGTACATAACCTGTTACCATAAGATATCCTGATCATTTATTCAACCCATGTTTAAAAGTGCCTACTGAGAAGCCAGTGTGCTGTGACCCCTCTTTGGATGATGATCCTGCCATTCTCATTGAATGCCCTCAGAGAGGTGGTGTCCTGGGCCACAGATGTTGCATAGTTTCACCCCTTCCTTGCTAATAAACATTGTTTTTGTTACATAGACATGCTGGTTTTCCTCCAGTGTTTGTAAGCACTATCAGGAAACATTTCTGAAGACTGATTTCATGAAGACTGACTTCACCAGCTGTGTTAAATTTGCCAGGGCTGCAGTAGCAAAATACCATAGACTGGGTGACTTAAACAACCAAGTTTTATTTCCTTACAGTTCTGCAGTAAGGTGTTGGTTTCTTCTGAGGCTGCTGTCCTTGGCTTGTGAATGGTTGCCTTCTCATTGTGTCCTCATGTGGTCTTTCCTGTATTTACGTCTGCGTCCTTCTCTTCTAAGGATAGCAGTTATATTGGATTAGGGCCCATCCTAATGACCTAATTTTAATTTAATTACCTCTTTTAAGACCCTGCCTCCAAATGCAGTCATATCCTGAGTTCTAGGAGTTAGGACTCCAACATAAGAATTTGGAGGAGACATAATGTAGCTTGTAACACCATCTCTGCTTCTTTGCAGGAAGAACTGTAGGAATGGTCACAGCTTGACGACTGATCACAACCTGAGTGTGCTGAGAACTCATGGCATTGACCACCTCACCTATAGTGAGCTGTGCCAACTCTTGTTTCAGAATGACCCCTGGCTTTTGCCAGAAGTGAGTGCCAGTGGCGGGAGGGGAGTTCCCTGCATAGAATAGGGAAAAGACTGGATGGTTGGAAGATAGGGAATTATTATGGTTAAAGAGAAGCTGAGGACCCCATCCTGACCAAGGACAACTGCATAGTGGAGGCCTGGATTTAGTTGCCAGCTTTGCTGATTTCTAGGCCTGTGACATTTGGTCAGCTTTGTACCTCCTGAAACCTTTCCTTCCTTTCAGTTGGGCTGGTACCTCACTTGCAGGGCTTTGAGGCTGAGGAGGCCTGTCAGGCCAGTGCCTGCAGAAAGTGTTACTTACGTAGAGCCGAGAGGGATGAGGGATGCCTGCAGGCCATCTTTGTGTGGCAGGAATTGCAGCCACACTGCTGGATCTCACTGGACCCAGGTGGTCTGTGGCGAAACCTTCCATAGCAGAGCCACATGATGCTCTCTGTATTCACTTGCACCCAGGACATTTTGAAAATAAGTTGATGTGAATTCTCAGATTGAGTGAAGTGCCCTGCATCGGTTCTGTAGCTGTTGGTGAGTAGGGACTAGTGTGAGAAATCAACTTGGGTAGAGAGTAGGAAAAGGGGGAAGAACCTTCAGACATCAGCGAGGCAGGGAGGGAAGGCTTGGGTAGGCAGGCTGAGTGCACCATGGATCCTCTCATGCAGTGTTGGATGCAGTGGATGTAGGAGGCGTCCTGCGACCCAGCAGATTGGGTCTGCTTTAGGATTAGTGAGTGCCATCGTAGGCTGGGCATGGACTCCAGTGTGAACGAGGCAGTGGCTCCAGGGCAACTGGGCCTTGAGCTTCTTGTGCTGTGCAGATCTCAGTGCTGCACGTTCCTGTGGCCAGCACAGGTTTATAGCTTTTTTCAGATCTGAGGTAACAGAAAAGTGGTGTGTGTGTATGCATGTGTGTGTATGTATGTATTTGTGTATATGTATATACACATATGTATACTTTTTTTTTAAAGAGAGAGGGACAGAGGAGAGGAAGAGAGAATCAGTTTTATTTCGTTTTTTATGTGGCTTTCATTGCTGTGACACTTGTATACGTGGTGTGGGGGTTTGAACCTACATCCTGTGCATGCCAGGCAAGCACTATAACCGCTGAGCCACCATTCCAGCTCTGAGAATGGTATATTTTAATGAAAATACTTCTGTATTCAGTGAAAGTCACCAGTCTGATAAAGGTGATAGCATAACATTGTGACTGGCACATGGTGTTAATTTTTTTTCTTTTGCCTTTTGAAAGTTAGTGTTAATTTTATTCAACTAAGCTTTTTGAATATCCACCATGGGTTAGGAATGGGGATCAGGAGGTAAAGGGCTCTGCTCTGTCCTTCCAGGAGGCACATTTAATGATGAGATAGGCAGGTTACAGGGTGCACAAGGCGTTATTTGATGATGCTTTGCAAGAGCCCAAGTATTAGGACCCGGGCACTGGGGAAGGCAACCTGGAACAGGTGATGCCTAATTCTTGCGTGCTGAAGGGTGAATAAGGGGAAGGGAGGGGACTATGAGGCAGATCTGGGGAGAGGAGCTGTATTCTCTGAGGCTGCCCCAGAGAGAAAGGAACTGGCACAGTCCCTTTTGGCCAGCTTGTGGCTCAGTATGACCTGACTGTGGGGCAGAAGAGGGGAAGAAGGAGAAATGAGCAGGCAGAAGCTCCTTAACGCAGGCATTCTGTATGCTGGGAAGGAGTGCATGGCATTGTGTTTGGAGAGTAGATGTTGACATTTGGGAGAGGTCATCTTGTCTGTAGTGTGAACAGCAAATCAGAAGAAGGTAGACAGAAGGCAACCAGTGGGTGACAAGTTGTGTAGCCCTTACCTGCTTGGCTGGGCAGGTTGACTGTGAACACCCTACTAAACGTGGCAGCAGAGACCTGAACCTAGGGGCAAGGTGGCTGTCTTGCCAGGACCTCTGCTTTTGGTGTAGTCCCTTATTAGATGACCTGCTGGGGCAGCCACCATGAACCGGGCACCCTCCATGGGCGGGCATCGTATTGGCCCTTTCATGTTCCCTATTTAGTCCTCATAACAACCCTGTAATGTAGGTGGCATCAGTCCCATGTTAGGAATTGCAAAATGAAATCCCAGAGCTGATAGGTCAGGTAGCTTGTCAGTGGCAGAATGGATGTTTGGGCCCAACTCTGACCTTTTCCATCAGGGCTTTCATCCCCAGAAGGGGGACCTTGCTTATGGTTGCCTGGGTTCCGCAGCCCTCTGGGATATTCCTATAGCTTGTGAAATGTAACACCTGTGAATTGAGTGGATGGGCTGTTGATGGTCTCTGCCTGGTTCCTGTTCTCAGAAATTTGGAATATAGAGGAGAAGGGGCACTTGATGAAGTTCAAGTAGCAGAGTTGCTAACAGCCCAGTTCCCCAAAGGTGCTATGGATAGCTGTGTGATTGTGGACAGCTGTTGAACTTCTTAGAGTCCATTTGATCCCTTGAGAAATGAAGGGTTGGTATCTGACTTTCTCTAAGATGCTTTAACCCTCAGAGCCTCTCTTACCCTGAACTGTAGAAAGGAGAGTTGGGAGGACTGGGGCCCTGCCAGGGAGTTGGTGAGGCTCTGGGGTCGAGTGTACATGGGTTGGGAGTCATTAGGTTGCCGTTTTGGTTGAGCATAAAATGCTTCCTCATGTCACTTTGAAGTTCTTTGGATATTCCCAGTGGAGGAGCTACTTTGAGCAGTCTGCTTTCTGTCTGGCTCCACTGTAACTGAGGGCATGTGCTGGCAGCCGTCATCTTGAATGAGGGAAGGTTTCATATCTGGTCTGTGTGGGTGATGGAATCACGCCTTGGCTCCAAGGTTCCTTATCACAGGTTACTTGGCAGGTGGGGAGTGTTGTGGGAAGCCTTCCTGGGGTGATGTCTTTTTCCTTCCCTGTCGACAGATCTGCCTACATTACAACAAAGGAGATGGACCCTTCGGCTCTTGTTCCTTTCAGAAGCAATGTGTCAAACTCCATATCTGCCAGTACTTCTTACAGGGGGAGTGCAAGTTTGGCACTAGCTGTAAGAGATCACATGATTTCTCTCATTCTGAGAATCTGGAGAAATTGGAGAAATTGGGCATCAGCTCTGACCTGGTGAGCAGGCTGCCTTCCATTTACAGACATGCACATGATATCAAGAGTAAGAGCTCTGCCCCCAGCAAAGGGCACCCTCCTTCTGCAGGCCCTCAAGTATCTTCTGGTAAGTGGTGGGAAGTGCTGCAGGCCCTGGGAGGGGGGTCCTGGCTTCTGTTTGGTCAGTAAATAGAATATGTGACTTTGAACAAGTCTGGGCTTCTTTTAGGAAAATGGAGTTGATGATCCTTTCCTAGCTGTGGATTGTGAGGATAAGTTGAAATCATAGATGTGGTCAAACAGAGGTGTTCTAGACAGTGTGTTAATGTCAGTGGGGACTGAATTTTAAATGGGCCAGTTGTGTACTGAAGTGGGAGCCCTAGCTCCTCCCTCTGTTCAGTCTTCCTCTGCCTCCTGCCCCCTAGAGAGCAGGCCTTTCAGAGAGGGATCCCTGAGTAAGAAAACACATCTTAACTTTGGCCTTGGCCATCTTCCTGATAAGAACAAATGGAAATTTTTCTTTATTATAAATGTCTGTCTTGTTGTTCTGTACTCCTGACTAGCACCTAGACAGCATCTGACCCACAGTAACTAGTCCACATTTGTCAAATGAAATTTGTGCTAGAATACTTGTTTTTTTTTTTTCTAAGGAATTTCAGGTTTAGTGATAAAAATTTTGAACAGAGATTTTTTTTTTTTGAGATGGCATCTCATTATGCTGAGATTTAAGGCCAGCCTGGGTAGAGATTAACAAAATATAAGAGAAAAAAATGTAAAGAAAATGCTGCCCAGGCAGACCTTGAATCTGAGATCAAGTGTTCTGCCTCAGTCATTCCTATCGCTGGGACTGCAGATGTGTGCCTCCATGCCTGGCTAGACATTTTTATTTAGTAAGTATTTCTTTTTTTCTTTTCCTTTTAAAGAGAGAGGGACAGTGAGAGAGAAGGAGAGAAACAATTTTATGTAGTTTTTCATATGGCTTTTGTTGCTCTGACACTTCATTGTCTATGCAGTGCTGGGATTTAAACTCAATACTAGCGCATGCTGGGCAAGCACCAATAACTGCCGAGCCACCGCTCCAGCCCCTTTAGTAAATATTTTTTGAGTACCTGTTATGTGATGAATGATGTGGTTCCTCAGGGATCTTATAATACATTGGTGTCCTGTGGGTTTCACTACAGAGAGTGTTGGCTGGCCACTCTGGTTCTCCATCCTTTCACTTAGCAACTTGGAGTCTTCGAGTGCTTGCTTCATGCTGGACTCTGTCCTGGTCCCGGGTTATACCTGAGTGCATGAGACCTGCTGCCCTCAGAGCTACCGGCTCAGCTGTAGAGTTGCTACTTTTAATAGGTCACTTCCTAAAACATCAGCTGTGAGCCTGGACTGCTAGCAAACACTCATCACTCTAATCTTATATGATTTTTCTGTTTAAAAATTGTCCTTGCTATATCTGTTTTTTCTTTACATTTTTTTCACAAATGTTTTGTTAATCTCATTCAATTTTAGGAAGCCCAGAAGTAGACAGGTTTTGTTTTGAATTGGTAATTTAAGGGTGTTAGTTGGGTTATGATCTTGCTAGAAAGGGAGGGGAGAATCCTCTGCTGAGTGATGTCTGGTCCTTAGAGTAGTCACCACCCTGGGGGGACAGAGGGAGGTGATTTTCAGGGTCCTACAGGTGTGGATTTGGAGGCCCAGCCTGTGAAATATCTCAGAGACTTTTTTTTTTTAAGAGAGGGACAGTGAGAGAGAGAGAGAAAGAGAGAATCAATTTTATTTAGTTTTTCATGTGGCTTTTATTGCTCTGACACTTAGTTGTGTTTATGGTGCTGGAGTTTGAACTCGTATCCTGGTGCATGACAGGCAAGCCGGTAGCCACTGAGCCACCGCTCCAGCCCTCTTAGGGACTTTTAACAAAGAAAGGGAAATAACAAGATGACAAGTGATACCAAACAGGGAGGGGTCACATGGATTTTATATGCTTATTTAGGGGTCAGTCTTTACCTACGGAATAGGTAAAGACTCACTGGAGTGGTACTGGGAAAGGTGAACTCTGAAAACACTTGATACCCTTTTTATATTAAGAACCTTAGAATTAACCTAAAGCTAATTAAGAAGGTTTCATTTGGAGATGTAAACTTTCCATGTACTTCCTTTTTCTTAGTTCTTTTTTTTTTTTTTTTAAAGAGAGAGGACAGTGAGAGAGACAGAGAAAGAGAGGAGCAACTTTAGTTTTTCACATGGCCTTCGTTGCTCCAACACTTAGTTGTGTATGTGGTGCTGGGGTTTGAACTCGGGTCCTCGCACTTGCCAGGCAAGCACCGAAATCACTGAGCCACCCTTTTTCTTTGTTCTTAATACCTAATTCTAAGAGTTCACTAACATATATTTGTTATATAGAATCAAACCTAGGTTATAGAAAGTAGCCCTCCATTTGTCTTATCCTAGTGACTTGGGTGGACAGCCAGGGTTGAGAAAAGAGCCCTCCGTGCTCTAGTCCTGGCTTTAGTAAGGAGCTGTGTGGCCATGGATTTCTGGCTTTTTTCTAAAACGTAGAGTACCCACCTGTGTGTGTGGTGTGCCTTTGACCCTAACAGGATAAGTTTTATCCGTTTGCCTGGTCCACTTCCGTTTTGTGCAGAGAAATGAATGAATCTTCTTTTTTCCTCTTTGTACATTATCTGTTATGACCCCCATGTCTGAAGCTTCACTGGAAACATCTTTGTGACACATCTTTGTGGTGTTTCTTTGTAGAAAGAAGAGACAGTTCAGGTTCTGCGTCCTCAAACACTGTTAGCCAGGAGGAGAGTGATCAGATCTGCTTGTACCATATTCGGAAAAGTTGTAGCTTTCTGGGTAAGTTGGAAGAGGGCCCTTCTTCCCTCTCTTGGGAGGGGTGTCTGCTGCTTTCTTCCTAGAGCTCTGTGCTGAGGCACCCTTACAGAGAGTAAGGGTGGCCGGCACTTGGGCAAAGCCACTTCTGAAGCTGTTTTCCCGGAGAGTTGAGGATGGCAAGAATTCTTTGAATTTCTAAAAATGAAATTAGATGAGTTTTCAGGAACATAATCATTTGGATCTGTAGCAAATAAATGCCACGTGTTGACCTTTGGTCAATTTGGCACTAGGCCACAGACCTGCATGAGACAGAAATGCTTAGTTCTTAGTGAAATCCAAGGTAAGTGTCACTTGTAAAGGGTAGGAGTAGGCCTAGGGGAATGTTAGAAACTGGGAGAGAACTCATTGGGAAGGAGACACTTGTGTTAATTCTTGGAGGATTAATTAAGTTAGGAATTTCCTCTGTATTGATCCAGTGAACCCCATGATCCTGCTTTTATCAGAAATAGCAGTGTGTGCGTGCATGTGTGTGTTCACTAAACCTTTGTTTTCTTTTTTTACTGCTAACCTGGCCTTTGGCTGAAGCAAAATTTTTTTTCTCAAATTCAGTGACTCTCCTTATAAAGCAAGCACCAAAACTTTTTGTTTCATTTTCAGTTTTTTAAAGTTCCCCAAGCGAGTCATGAATACTTTAACTTTGTGAAAGAGTCAGATAATACAGAGTAAAGCAGGAAGTTCTCCTTCATCCCTCCCCAAAGGTAAACAGTTGCTGTGTGGTCGTGATATTTGTTTTACATATTTTTAAACAGATGGGAACATGTGAACACATACCATTCAATTGTATCTTCTGCATAATAGTGTGTTTTAGAGATCATTTTTCCATATTAGCATGTATAAGTCCATCTCAGTTTTTTAAAGAGAGAGAGAGGGACAGTGAGAGAAGAGAGAATCAGTTTTATTTAGTTTTTCATGTGGCCTTTGTTGCTCTGACACTTTGTTGTGTATGTGGTGCTAGGGTCAGAACCTGCATCCTCGTGCATGTCAGGCAAGTGCCATAACCGCTGAGCCAACACTCCAGCCCCAAGTCCACCTCAGCATCTGTCTAGCATTCAGTTATAGTGATGTTCCATTGAACTTCCATTGCAGGTACACATGTATCTTTCCATAGATTGATTCCTGGAAATAGAACCCTAGGGCAAAGAGTGTGCGTTTTATATATATATATATATATATATTCCTATTTCTAAATCAATACTATAAAAGAATAAATTACACATGATAAAATGCATCAATTTAAAATACATAGTTCTGAATTTTGATAAATGTGTGATATCAGTATAATCAACATATGGAATAGTTCCCTCATTCCATAAAACCCCTTTACATTTAAATTACCCACAGTTCACCAACTCCAGAAATTCTTTTTCGTTTGTTTGGTGCCAGGGATTGAACCCAGGGGTGCTCAACCACTGAGCCAAATCCCCATCCCTTTTTTTATTTTTTGAGACACGGTCTCAGTTGCTTATGGCCTCACTAAATTGCTTAGGCTGGCTTTGAACTTGCAATCTCCAGCTTCAGGCTCCCAAGTCGTTGGGATTACAGGCATGCGCCACTGTGCCTGGCCAGAAATTCTTGATCTGATTTTTAATACTGCAGGTTAGATTTACCTTTTCTAGAGTTTCATGTGAATGGAATAATTTAGTATGTATTCTTTTGTGCCTGGCTTCTCTCTCTCTCTCTCAGCATGTGTTTGAGATTAGCATGCTGGTATTTTAATAGTTTGTTCCTTTATACCACTGAGTAGTATTCCATTGCATGGATATCCATTGCAGTTTGCTTGTCCGTCCGTTCATATGTTGATGAATATTTGGGCTGTTTCCAGTTTCTGGCTTTTATAAGTAAAACTATAAATATTCATGAGCAGTTTCTTATATAGTTTTCATTTCTTTTGAGTAAAGACCCAGAAGTGGAATTTTTGGGTCATGATACATGCTTAACTTAGAAGAAGCTGTCAATCTGTCTTCCAAAATGGATATAGTGTTTTACGTTCCCAGCAGTAATGTATTAAAGTTCCAGTTGCTCTCCATCCTTGCCAATACTTGGTATTGATAATCTGAAATTTTAGCCTAGAAGTGAATAGTGGTTGCTCATTGTGGTTTTAATTTGCATTTCTCTGATGACTAATGGTGGTTAACGTTTATTTTCAGGTACTTACTGGACATTTTTGTATCTTCTATGAAATATCTGTTCAGATCTTTTGTACTTTCATAAAAGTTTTATTAAAATAGTGACTATGTCACAAACCACACAGTTCACCCATTTAATAGTTTTTAGTATAGTCACAGAATCATCATAGTCAATATTTGAACATTTTCATTGCCCCTAAAGAAACCATACCATTTAGTCACTCCTTACTCCTTCCTCCACCCCCAGCTTCTGGCAACTGTAGATTTATGTCTGTCTCTGCAGATTTGCCTGGGTGTTTGGTATAAATGGAATTGTACAACAGTGTTCTTTTGTGGCTGTTTTGACCTTTTTTTTTAGTGATTTAATCTCTCATTATTCAGTTGGAAGAGTTTTTGTAATTATATATGTTGAAAATCCATTTCCCAGTCTGTCTTTCATGTTCATTTTCTTCATGATGTCTTGTCAAGAACAGATGTTTTAATATTAATGTCCATTTAATATATGTCCATATGATGTCCATTTTAAAACCTTTCTCTCTCTCTTTTTTTTATTTTGGTATTTTGTAACCTAAAAACCTAAGACAAGTATTCGCCTCCCCCCACCCGCACTAGAAATCGTATGTTTCTAGGGAACAGCATAAACACAACTTTGTTTGTGTGTAGCCGTTAATGCTTTTTGTTTGATAATTATTTCCTTGGGTATTGCTTCTCTTGTGTGGATTTGCTGCCCCTCCACTGATTTCCCTCGTGTGTTGGGTCATTCTTGGCTGTCTGTTACATTGAACTTGACAATCCCACTTGTCTCTGGTTATTTCAGGGGACTGATTCTGATTCCATCTTAAAGGCCTTGTCTCAGTGATGATAGGTAGAGGCAGTCCTGCCTTGTGGGACTGTGAGCGTGTAGCCAGGGACTTGGGAGGGGACTGCTTTTCTCTCTCTGCAGCCCTTATGTCCACACTTACACATTCAGCTGGGAAGCAGGGAGCAAGGTTGTGCTGCCCAAGCATGCTGAGTGGGGGCATTACGGGGTGTCCCATGACAGTGGGTCCCCTTATTCCCATTGTGATGGGCCTGAGTATGTCTCTTGCTCCCTGTTTCATCTGAACCTGAGTCTTTGAAGCTCTTAGATCCTTCCTCAGTATGTGGAGTCTTCTGCATATTTTGCTGAGATTCTGTATCTTTCTACGTTAGTTTGACTCTGTCTGCTCCGTAGTTTAGGAATTGTTAAATAATCCTGGTCCTCTGATGGTACTTTTGTTGCTTTCCTGTGCTTTTGGGTTCATTCTTCTATCTGGCCGATCGTTTTATTAAAGGACTGGGAGGAAGGGGATGTGCATGTGGGTGCTTTGCTTGCCAAATTGACTTGATTTCTGTGTCTCACTTTCTTGAAAGCCTAGACTCTGTAATGCCCCAGTGAGGTGGGGAACATTAGAAGGAGGGAAAGGAAGTAGAGAAAGGGAATAGAGAATCAGGGACACGAGGACAAGGGAAAGGGCCTTTCCCTCTGTGCCAGAACTCTTACCAGCCATTGTGATCGCAGTGGCATTTCCCAGGTGCCTTCCAGCTGTGAGCAGTGTGGCCTTCTCGCTTGCTCCT
>PVKS010001269.1:0-35948 GCA_004027875.1 Aplodontia rufa
CAAGGACACAAAAACTAGGATTTTGACCCCAACAAAGACCTGCTATCATGAAAATAACCTTGTTTAAATTAACCTGAAACTCATGATAGATACAAAGACTCCTGCAACACATTATTTAATTATATCTTCTGAAATTTAAGAGTCAAAGATAAGGTCCCCTAAAACTTGACTTTGCTTTTGCTGGCTCAACTGGTTCTGGATAGAATCAGTACTGCAGGCAAATTATCTTTTTTCATGGTTTCTTAGTTTCCAGCTACAATCAGAAATTAACAAAAAAGTTATAAGCACTGACTGTTGAAGACATTTCTACACATCCAATGAGATATGCAATGCAGGCTAAATAGAAGAGCATTTGCAATTTAAAATATAATTCTCCATAATGAAAATGTAAAGCAGTCGTTCTGTTTTATTCGGCATGGCAGGTTAGGAATCCCCGTGAAGCTACATTGAAGCAAAGAGTAGATTAATAATTTAATTTAGTTCAGAACTGTGCAATAGGGCACCACAACCTTTTATTCAGTAACCAGCTGCTGACCCTAATATGGATTAACCAATTAGACATCTCTATTTAATTGTTGGGTGACCCATCTAAAACGCACTAGGAATTTTCATTTTAAACAACACTCAACAGTCTGAAATAACCCTAGTTATCCCCCTGGTGGAGGTGGTTGATTTGATAGAAGCACACAAAGAAGTTCAGCAAAAGGGGAAAAACTGCAAGATCATTTTAGACTGTGTTCTGTAAAAGAACATCTTAATATAATGAGCCTTTTTGCAGTCTCCCTTGGCAGAGCATCAGCCCTCTCAGATAACCCCACACAAAGCAAATACTATTCGTCTGAAGTTACATTTGCTCCTTGTTATCACAACTTATGCCACTTAATTCATTATTCAACGAATTCACTTTCTTGTTTATTAGATGCAAGGTAGCCGCTTATCCCTAAAGGCCATGTATGCAAAAGACTGCTTGTAATCCTGTCACTTCAAACCTCTCTAGACTTTTACATTGCTTCAGGAATTAAGAGGAAAGAAGCAAACAATTTAGATTTATTTCTGATGATATTAAATCTGTACATGATGGAAGAAATAAGAAAGAAATGCTAACCTGAAATTTGTTGATTTGGAGAGTAGCTTCAGATGCTATCTTTACGTGTAAAAGTTAGTAATTCACTTGCTTTCCATAATAAACACCTTGAATTATTCTTTCCATATTAAGTAGGAATAAATTAAATGCATATTTTTGGTACAGGTTGCCTTCAAAAATATGTACTACTGTGTATTAACTGTGATTCAAAGATGCAGTCCAGCTCAATAATTCATGTGCTGAAAACAGATATTAAATAGATAAAATAGATAAAATCTAGTATCTGATATGTCATGGCTTTTGGGCACTTTTTTGATGCTGAGCTTAAAATGCATTGACAATATTTTTAACTTTTATTATGGTTATTTTAAGGTTATTTTAGTTGTCATCAATAAGATGCGATAAATATATCCTGAATAATATGAGACAATATAACTATGAGCTCTTCATACAACAACATACAATGGTCAGAGATATTTCAATTTGATTTGGTAATCTTATGCTACTAAAATCATTAAAATGTAAATGGATTACTGAATTAAACACACTTTCACTGCACTCTTAGCACAATTAATATTGTATAAAATTATCTGCATAATTATACACAGTATGTTTACATAAAACAGCCAGGAAAGAGCTACAAATCAGAGGCTGAGTGTAAAATATTTTAAGCTGTGTGCTGAAGTCTTCTAAATATGGAAATCTAAGTGGTTGTTTTAGTATTGCTGCTTTACGTAACTGCAGACTGTTCCAAATTTCATGCTTTATTATTTAAATGCTAAATAACTCTGTACTTATTTTTTAAATTCTCATAGACATAAAACACATAGAACATATTTTTAAAGTGTGTGTATTATTCACAAAACTAAAGGGCAATTATTTTATTCAATTAATTTACTTTAGAAGCTCACTATTTGAGATTCAGCACTAGTTATCAACAAAAGCCACAGCGAACATTTTAATGTGGCCTAGCATATACAGATTCTAGGACAAAAGACTCAACATCTTCAGAAAATAGGAATCATTTGGAGGGGAACTTCATTTGTTGAATAGAGTTGTGACTAATAAAATAATGTGTACAAAATTACTTTCAATGATTCTAAGGAAGGAAAAGCCCTTGAAAACTCGCATTCCTGGTAACTGTGGATATGGCTGTGATTATTGCCACTCAGATTAATATAGTGATGAACAAATTGACTCACCTGAATAATTAACCTCTACTATAGCATAACTACCTTAGGTACAGATTAATGTTTTCTATTCAGCTTAAGGCATAAACCTACCAGGGAAATCACACTCATTAAACATACTGCAAAAATCAATTATTTCTTGCCACTCTGAGGAATTAATATCAATGATTAAGTTGTAGAGTTTTATAAAAGCTTATATTCATCTGTCTGTACCCAATAAACAAAAACAGCAAAATAGAGCAAAAAGAAATTAACAAAGAGTGCTATTAAAATGAAACTTTACTGTTGATATCTTAGATATATAACTTTGTTCATTATTGTACAATTCTTGGTTTTTTACATGTGGGAGATTTAAAAAGTCACCCAGTGATTTTTATAGTGCAACCGTATGCTAGATAAAGATATCTAAGCTGTCAGTATAAACTGCTTCTGTTTTCATTTTGCATTTAATTTCAATGCCAGACTCAAGGCATAAATTTTTCATCACCTGCAATGCTATGAATAAAAGATTAAAAAAAGAACTGAGAAGAAATTCTAACACATGCGGTGCATGCAGCACATTGTACAGACACAGTATTCATAACTAGATGTTTAATTTCCATTTTTTTTAATGGTAGGGAAGTGATTATTTGGGTTAATACATCATGGAGCTAATTTTCAGTATTTTAGCTCTGCAGAATTCAAGTTTACCTAGTTTGGGCCAAATAGGCCATTCATTCCACTTGAAATCTAAAGTATATGCCCTAAGATTTACATGCTACTTTGTTAGCACTGCAAGGTTCTATTACTCTTGTATTTCTAGAAAGGGAATATTTCAACATCATAGATTTTTGTTTTAGTCCATGGAATAACACACACATTAACCTCTCCCAAAAATTCAAAGAACTAAGAATTACTGAAATGGCCCCACCTAATATCAGTTCCTCATCCTTCCTGTTCTTAGCCAAAATATATAATCAATCCCAAGAGGTGAAGTTAGGAAGTCAGTGTTAAGGCTTTTTTTATTTAGTACTTAGGACTGTTTTCTGTAGCACAATGCATTTTCATTGTCACTTTATGAGGCTCCAAAGAACAGACCAGAACAATTCTAACTTTTGCCAATAGATCCTTGGTGAACAAAAGGTGTGTGGAAGCCTTCCTTGTCTCATCAGTTGGGTGTCCTAGCCTTGCCATTTTTGAGACTTTACATTCTTAGGGCAATCAAAGACTTGCTGAGGACTGTAGGCTTGTCAGGGAGAGCAGGAGTAACTACTCCCTTAGAGGTTAGTAACATCTAATAATGCCTAGCTTATAGTCTTTGGCTCTAATTATTTATGGTTATTGAAATTAAATCTAGGAAAAGGCTTGGAAAAAATAAACCCAACTATGTTCTGATACATTGTTACCAATCTGGTATCCAATTAGTTCAGTTGGTTAACAGATAATGGTAATGAGATCTAGGTCACTGGTTCAATTTGGGGTGGGGGGAAGTGCAGTTAGTTTTATTTTTTTCTATTGTCATAGATGATACCACATCCTACTAGTCTGTATTACATGCTATTAGTCACCAAAACAACCACATGAGAGTATCAATGGATAATCACAAATCCGTCTCTACAACTAGGCTGTAGAGGGCATTGGCCCTCTACATCTTGGCCAGCACTGTACAAAAATTAGTATTTTTTAATAAGACCTTCCCTTTTTTGTTGCTTATCATTTGTGATTGTAAAGCAAATACTATATGGCTTCAGAATATTTAATGGGCTTTAATTGGCTAGACTTCATAATATCTCTCCAGTGTTGGCAAATTTAATTAAGCTTACTTTACAGATGAAAAAGCTCAAAAGTGAGAGGTTAAGTCACTTGTCTGAGGTCACATAAAATGTCAGGAGCATTTCTCAGATTAGAATCCCTGTCTTCATATCTCATACCACTGTGGTACCCATGAGACTGCTCTGCCTCTATGGAAACAGCCTGAAGTCACAGTAATATGTCACTATATTATCACATTATTTTTCATTATGCTAGAAGACACAGTGTAGTGAAAAGGCACAGTGAGTCAAGGATTACAGATGTATCTCCCTTTAAGCAACATAAATGTATGGAAATTTGGATTTGCTGAACAGATAAATTAGAGAGTGTCATGTATCACTTAGTCTATGCTATCACATATTGTTATTAATCACTGTTTTGCATGCCCTAACTTCCCAACTAGACAGTAAGCACAGGGACCATGTCTTCTTATATCTCTTTGAATCCATACTAGGCATTAATGAATATTTATTCATGACAATGGCATTTGATTGGAGGGGGGTAGGGAAATATAAGACCTCATACCCTATGGAAATGGCAATAGAGAGGATGAGATAAGCTTCAGGATGTTGGGTAGGAGGGGATTTTTCCTACTAAGCAAAGGTAGTGTGATATGTTATATGAAAAAGATTTATTGGAGCCACTAAAGCACATCCTGGTTTCCAAGCCTGAAGAGGACCTACAGAGATGAAATACTAAAGGAAAATTCTTGCAAAGACAAGAATGCTTAAATAGCAGAGTAGGAGAGGCAGCTAATTGCAGTTTGGAAGGTGGAAACGTCAATGTATAACCCAGCACCACCCTGTCATGGGGATACAGTGTTGTGCGGAAATTAGTTGCTCAATATTATAAAGAGAAAAACTCATGATATTTGGGGAGGGGGGAAGAGAACAATATTTTTTGTTTTATAGAATTATTATTCATTAGATGTCTTAAAATTATTTGCTTTTCTCATGTTTGAAGTGATCTTATTTAGAATAAAATTGATTTACCTAATTTTGGGGGTAAAAATAGCAATACTGTGAGTTAGAGTATATATGTAAAGAATTTTCCCCCTCAGGTAATTGCCTTCAATTTTATTCTCTTAGTAGGGGATGCAGTCAAGAACTATTGGGTTTGCTTTGTAAAATGAGGAGCTGTTTTGGAAACAGATCTTAGTACCAATTTGATTTGAGAAGGAAACAGCAGCCTCAGCAGCAAATTCAAGGTCTAATGTGCATGTTCCCCAGGGATGGACCATCATGGAGCTTTCGTTTCAATATTGTCATCTCCTTATTCACATCCCTCTACCATTAAATCTCTGGGCATTGGGATCCCTCAAAGAATAATCTTCCAAAGTCTGGGGCTTGTCTTATCATTAACACTTGTAGCAATTATGGCTAATCACTAGCTTTCCTGTATATGAATATTGGGCAAGAGATTATTAAAACATGCAAATTCATCATCATTGCACTTTGCTTATTAAAAGCTACAAAAAATCAGAATCAGTGTTTATTCTCAGGTAAAACATAGGACTCACTTTCACACTATATAAATTTACAGTATAATTATATAAGCAATGTAGTTTAATATTCATCTTCTGATTTTAAAATTGTATTAATGAATAAGTGTATTATATTATTTGAGCTTTCACAATAATTTGCCTTCTTCATTATGTGAAAAAGAACAGCGAATACCAGTATGTCAGGGATGGCTCTTCCCTCGTGCTTGTCGACCCAGGAGACTTCCAGGGTCCACAGAAGTAGATGCAAATTTTGGAGGTATACACATAAGTTTTACGTTTCCAGTCAAAGACTCTTAGAACTTCAAAGGAGTTCTTATCTCAAAAAAAAAAAAGGGTAAGAACCATTACTCCAGATCTTTAGCTTGTGTTTGCTTTTAAGAACTTAATACTCATTTCTTTGTAAAAAAGATCTGCCCACCTATCTACCTCAGTTTAATTGATTTATGAATTTGTGAGATGTTCAAATAAATGCTGTATTTTCTTTCTAAAAAGGAAAAGGTACACATAGGACAACTAAAATTTTTATGCTAATTATAATATTTCTGAATGTGCACTGAGAGAGATTAACATGAGCAGTTAAAGATTTGCCTTTCCTTGAGATTTAAGATAAAAATAAATCCTTTATCTAAGAGACATTAGATAAAGTTCTTCCTAGGAAGTAGTGTGTTAGTCCAGAACTCTAGGGATCTTTTCTAGATTTATGATCTCTTCATTATATGCTTCTAAGAGATATCAACTAATTGCTTTCATTGATTGTCAATCAAACATGTCACTAAGACACACAAGCTATGCTTAGCTAAACTGTCCTTTAAAAAAGGAAACCTGTTTGAAGAAAAACACCCTGAACACAAACACAACTGCATACACAGTGTATGAAATGTTAGAGAACTGAGATCTGTTTAGATTTGTGCCATCAACTCTTTGAATTCTCAAAAGCAAATTAATCTTGCCCAAATCCTTTAAATGCATTTTTTCACTCCCTATTGCCATAAAATGCTTAAATGCTAAAAGGATTGGAGGTAAGTCAAATGTTTACAAACACATCTAAGATGATTAAAAAAAAATTACAGATTCTTACATATCCCAGGTCTCTGCAAGCACACTTGCTAGGGAGGGCCTCTTATTAAGTTTGGCAACTCTGAAAGGATGTGATGTTTTTAGTCCCTTAAGGTTTTTTGGGTTTTGGCTAGTTGGTATACGGCCCATTGTCTTCCGAAGATTGCCATTGTATTATATAACTTCCTCCACAGGATTTTATCAGAAGGCTGGGAGAATGCATTTGCAATCATGAAATTAATTGTTGGTGAGTATGAAACACAGCATTGGAGAATTAATTCAAAATTTTATTGTCAAGAAATGTAAGTAGTGAGAACATTTGATATTAAAAATAATAACTTTCTTTATTGTCCTTTAAAAATCAGTACTGATTTCAAAAGGCTTTGATAAGCACAGGGGTAGTCTTGCTCTTGCATTAACATTAATTTAATATGCTCTTGGCCAATTCTGTTTGGAAAAAAACCTTTTAATTCAAAACAGGAAGGGAAAGGTATTGGTGGAAAATTATGAAAGGTTTATGAGGTTTTTTTTTTTTTCTTTTTTGATTAATGGAATTGAGAGCCAAGTCACCTTCTGTTTGTAATCATTTTTTTATTAACTTGGAGTTTTTTCCCTAGCCTGAAAGTGGGAGGTGAAATCTTATACTTAGTTGTATGGAGGCATTTGCCAACATAATAATGCAATTATATTTAGCCACTTGGAGAATAGATCTATGGCCAAAAACACTATCAAAAATGGACGTGTTTACCTTGGGTACTGCCCCCCTCCAGCATATTATTAGCATATTTAAAATTACATAAGCTTATATATAAAGGAGTTATATATAAAGAAGTACACATAAATATAGAAGTAAATGCAAAGATAATGACATATGGAATAAATACCACTGTATTTTTTTAAAATATTAACAAATAGCAATCAGAAACAATAGTGTGTGATTTAAGGTCTAGATCACTGAAAGGGGATTGCAACCAATCTACAAAAGAGTACCTAAAGTTTTGGAGATCACTTAATGGTAAGAAGGTAACTTGTTTAGGTTTCTAAAACGTAAAGACTAGGGGCTGGAACAGTGACTCAGCGGTTGTGGTGGTTGCAGCACTTGCCTGGCGTATGCGGGTTCAAACCCCAGCACCACATACACAACCAAGTGTCTGAGCAATGAAAGCCACATGAAAAACCAAATAAAATTGATTCTATCTTTTGCTCTCTCTCTCTCTTTAAAAATAAATAAATAAATAGTAAAGATCAGATGGAGTGATATAAGTCTAGATGTTTCTGTATGTTAGAAATGCTTGAGATAGTTCATTAGATTAAGTAGTTCATTTGATAATCAAGATGACTGTTATTATTTATTTATTTTTGGTCCTGGGGTTGAACTCAGGGATGCTTTACCACTGAGTTGCTTCTTCAGCCCTTTTATAAAAAAAAAATTTTTTTTTTAAGACAGGATCTTGCTAAGTTGCTTTGGGCCTCATTGAATTGCTGAGGCTGGTCTTGAACTTGTGATCATACTGCTTCAGACTCCCTGGGATTACAGGTGTGCATCACTGTATCTGGCTAATTCAATTATTATTAAAGATAAAATGATGAATTGTTAATGTAATTTCAGCTTTCCCTTTTTGTAAAGTATGTAGATTAACTTTTCTCATTTGATCAACTCTAGGGAGTTACTTTCAATTTCTTTAGGTAGCTAAGTGATTTTCATTTGGGGTATATGTGAACATTTTTTTAAAGAAAATTCCTACAGACACAAGTCTCTTACTTGGAATTTTTTCTACATTTTACATGCCAACTAATTTAAATTATTTAGATTAAAGTATGTTTTGATCTCAGACCATCATTTTTATAATCATTTCATCTATGACAGAGAGGCTTGGCTACACTTTATAATAATTTTATTATCTTCCAAATTCAAGATTCATATTTTTAGTGAGCCTAAAGTGATCATTTTCTCAATTTACTTATAAGCCTATAAGCAATGTAGTAAGGTCAATTTTTAGAATGCCCTCATTAAGAATGTAAAATAATTCATGTTCTCTACAACACTACCAATCGCCTAAGTTTGAGGATGACTTTAAATGTTTTCCAGTACTTGTCATGTTGATCCTTAGCAGTATTCCCATCTATAATACATCATCAAACAGGGGACTCAATGTTTAAGATTCCTGAAGATGACTTTTTAACAATTTCTGTTGTATAATAAATTACTTTGATATATGTTTTTTGATACTTCCTTTATTTAAATGATCTTCAAGCTTTGGGAAAGATTAAATTTATTTTTCATAAAAATTAGTTAAACTGATTGTTTATAAAATTCTTTTAAAAAAGGTTAATCTTATATGAAAATTGATGTTGGTAGATTAAGGGAAAGAAAGCAAGGACAGATAGATAATGGTCACCTTTCACATAAAGTTCCATGTAGTAGTTATAAATTCATTTTAATAGTTTTCTGGTGCCATTCTCCTATAGTAATCTGACTTATGTTATCTTTAAAAACCATCATATAAATATATTACCATGCATAATTATTCTAAGCAGTAACATTACTATTATTTTTATAATTATGTATTCATTTCAAGTCACTCAGTATGATGTTAATACTATTAAAGTGGTTAGGTAATCTAATTTGTCCTTGTGGTGGATAATTAAGTAAAAGTTCAATATAAAGTATTTTGAAGTTTCTAAGAATTGTTTTCTTGGGTTACATGCATGTCCGTAGATATAAAACTCCAAGATTTTCTTTCTTTCATAATATACTATAATATGGTTACAAGTGCATTGAAATTCATCTTGTTAGAATGGTAGTAATATATCCCACCAGGACTACTGTTCCTAGTAGCAATTTAAAATAATTATTGTGAGACTTGATGCTAGACATCAGGTTTGCAATAGAATTACAATGAGGGAAGTGTATTAGAGACAAAACATTGCTGGAAGAAAACTTCATAATGGCGCAATTTGGAACTAAGCCTCAATTTTGCAGTAATAGATTCTCTTTATGATGGCACAAAGGAGTGAATGCACTTAGCAAATTTAAATCTATTATTAGTCACACTTTGTGGATTGCAGTGCAAAAAGGAGGAAAGAAATTAGCTTTTAAGTATGTATAAAACAGGTTCTAGTAAGAACAGTCTTATATAAAATCTCCTTGTTACAGTTCAGAAGCACAATCAGTCTTCGTAACAGCAGGGAGGTGTCCAGATTTAAGTCTTTCCAAATATAGTTCTGAAGGTCTCTATTTTTACATTAGAAGTTTCTAAAGTCAGGATACATTCAACATCAGTGTATTTCTTATTTACAGAAACACAGGGTAGAACAAGAAAGATAAAGTTAATTAGGTTTCTGCTGCTTACTGCGATCTCTCTCCTTCAATGAGGAGGTATTTGTAGTTCACTTTAGTACCACACCAATGACTGGGAAAAGCACTCAGCAGTGTTAAGCCAGTGTGATGTGACAGTCATCTAAAATAAAAGGAGTTGTGATTGGCGATTTTGCAAAGGAAACCGACAACATGAAATCAAAATTAAAACATCCAAAATCCAAACTTCCATTTTCGAGTTAACTAAAATGTTGTATTTTTGTTCTAATTATAATTCATTTTCCTATCTCATGTTAAAATGATATCCAGTAGAATATTTGATAATAGCCTAATGCAGTTTTAAGATAGCATGTAATATTTCCATCATGTTATTGACTGGGATATATAGGGATACAGCTGCAATCCTTATGCAGAATTAAATGTAATTTTATGCTTTATTTTTTTGTCTGTGAAAAATAATGAAAACACCCAGTTGAATTGGAAAAGATTAACTTTATGTTAACTCATATTGTTAGATTGAGGAATAAGAAAGCAAGGGTAGATAGATCATCATCACCTTTAAAATAAAGTTTTTTTTTTTTTAAAAAAAAAAAGGAGGACAGTGAGAGAGGAAGAGAGTCAGAGAGAATCAATTTTTACTGAGTTTTTCACATGGCTTTCGTTGCTCTGACACTTAGCTGTGGATGTGGGTGCTGGGGTTTGAACCCGTGTACTTGTGCATGCCGGGCAAGAGCAGTAACTGCCACCACTCCAGCCCCTAAAATAAAGTTCTATGTAGCACAAATAGGGTAGTTACAAATAAATAGTCCAAAGTAATGACTTAAACCTTTTTACATAAGTTATCCAAATTGGCTGCCCATGTTAACACTTAATATTACTATCCTATGATGTTGGTTTTCTTCTGTAGTTATCTATAGCCACCTTTGCTTAAAGTTTGAGTACATATTTATCCTGCTGGACTCCAGGTCTGTACATAGGTTTGACATAAGGTCAGCCCTGCCTGTATTCAATTAATCTAAAATAAGCTGTATACTCCCTTTCCTTCACTTTAAATATATCACCCCCTCCATGTTTTGCTCCTATTTCTATCCTCAGTGTGCAGTAGTACTTCAACCTTGTGATTTGTCTCATATTCTACATACTGGGTGATTCCCTACACTCCCATGGAGGAAACTCTACGTGATGCTATTTGAATCCATAAAACCATCTGCTTACTGAATATCTGTCTTCAGAAGTTCCATAGACATCTCAAACTCAAAGTGCCCCAAACTGAATTTGCCATCTACTTGTTCCCTTAAACCAAAACTGTTCCTCTTCAGATGTTCTTCATCTTAGTGAACCATTAACTCAGTTGCCCAAGTCTAAAACCTGTGTACCACCCCTGAAGGACACCTCTTCTCTTTCCCAAATCCAAACAATCTCCAAGTTCAGATGCTTCTACCTCCTATTTCACAAACTTGTTCATTCCATTCCTATTACTATTGTCCTAATTCAGGTCACTACATTTCTCTATACAATTACAGTCTCCAATTGTTTTTTTTTTTCCTCACCCTGATCCAATCCATTCTTCATCTTAAAATAGGAAATATCCTTCCCAATTTTTTCTAAAACTGATAAAGAGAAGAAAATTTGAAATATGATTATATATATTTCTTCTAAAAATCTCCTCAGGGTACATGGTCATTTTTATTTGTAACATGAGGATTTACAGAGGAAACATGAGACAAGGAGTAGGTGAGAGTGGGGGAGATCCTGGACAAGGATCAGGTTTAAGCTATTTTGTTATTACGTATGCATGTATGAATGTGAAGCAATGAATACCTTCAAATGTAAGTTGATGTTGAACCAATTAAAAAAAAAAAAGAAATCTCCTCCAGGAAAAATGCCCAAGTAAAATAAAAATATAAATAAAAAAGCTGGAAAAATATTTACAACACATAATAGCAAAGAGTTAATGGTGCTAATCAGTAAAGAACTCTTATAATCAGTACCCCACCCAAATATGAAGGAGTTAAGTAATCAATTTGCACTTTAAAAGTAAATTATAAGAATATTTTAAAATGCTTAACTTTACTTATGAAGGGAACACATTAAAATTGTATATTTTTCACATATCAGATTGAAAAAGACTTAGAAGCTTGAGCATGTGGGGGAAATAAGCTCTAGTGTACTCTTGATGAGTATGTAAATTAGCACAACCTCTTTGGAGGAAAATTTGAAATATCTGTTAAAATTTAAGCAATTTTATCTATTTAACAATTCAAACAATAGTTTCCCTTAACAAGACTTTTGTAGAGTTACATCCTTCGGAAATATTATATATCCATAAAATAAATAAATAAGTATGCTTATTGCAGCAAACTTTACAATAAGTAAAAGATGAAAAATCACTTAAATACTCATCAATTCATTTTTTGTTAAATAATTTATGGGAAATCGTATTCTGGAATATTAAAAAGAGGTTAAAAAGAATAAGGTGGCTCTTCATTTAGTCATATGGAAAAATCTTCATGTTATATGGTCAAGCAAAAAAGTAAAACACAGAACAGTTTATAAACTATGCTTTTATTTGTGTAAAAAAGACATATATATGTATGTGAATATATGCAGGTATATGCACAGAAGAAACACATAAGAAATGTTCACAGATTGCCTTTGGGGAGCCCTTTTTTGGTGTTAAGCTACATTTTCAATAATTAAAAACAGCTAGCACTAAAATTACAATTACTGCTTTGCCCTTCCCTCCTTTAAAAATGCAGTGACTTGTAATTACCATTAGAATAATATTCATGCCCCTTAATAAAGCTTGTGTGACACTTAAGACTGCACCTCATCCACTTGGGAAACTTTTCTCTCGCCATTCCCCTCTCTCAAATTCTACCTCTGGTTGGTGAGCTTCTTCAGTTTCTTAAATGCACTTGAAACAATTCCTATTCTCTTCCCCTTCGCCTGGCTAACTTTCATGCTTCAGGTCTGAGCTTGATAGTCTCTTCCACCAGGAAGACTTCTCTGATTTTCATATCCCTTTTTATAGCAATTATCACACTTAGGATTTAATTACATGTCTTTCCTCCCACTAGACTCTTAGCTCCATGAAGACAGGTACCACAACCCCTTGATGACATTATAAATCCAGTGATTAACATAATGCCAGGCAGGTAGTCAGTATTCTCTTAACAGTCTTTGAATAAGATGTTCATCAACAGAAAGAATTCAAAGAGATCATATGCATTTCCCTATTAATTTAAGGATTAAGTAGCTACAATTTAGATAAATTATAGTAAAAACTTTGAAAGTAAAAGAGAAAGCAGTGAATTAGCTGAAAGTAAGTATTTGGGAATGGAAAAATTCATATAAACTTCTCAAAATGACAAGAAGCATGTGAATAATGCAAAGGAACACTTAAAATCAGATCAAAAGGTTATAAAAAAGGTGTGGAATATAGCAATGAACAGAGTGGGAAAGGATGAACAAGGGTCGATTTCTTGGTGATTGTGAGATTTTAACTTAAAATTCATGGAAATCGGGACTGGAGGGACTGGAGGTTTAAGTGGATTAAAATATACTTTCCCCAGAGTTGTTCTGCTTTTGCCTTAAGGGATTCAGCCTTTGACTCTGCAGCTTTACCAAGACTCCACCTTAGCCCTGGTCTGGGTCTGGTGTTACTCTGCTCCCCGGTAATCCACATTTGGTTGCTGCCAAAGTGGAGGAAGCTCTTATTGGCCTTTATGAACTTTGGGACAGAAGCCTTATTGCTGAACCGTACATGGTGCCTCAAACTGTCCCAATTACAGTGGAAGTTTTTTTGTTGTTCTAGGCCAGTAGGTACTCCAGACATTTTGAAAGAAAGATTAAAAGCAAGCTATCCAATCTGAGAAAACAGCACAGGAAAGACCTGCTTGTCTTTCTCATCTAGCTCGAGTGACACTAATAACTTGTGGTTCATTTTTTTCCCCTTCAGTTCAGGTATCTGAGTCCTTGTTCTTTCTACCGAATGGTGTGCTGTATCTGTCCCTTCCACGCTACCTCCAGGACCATCTCTTCAATCTGAGCCTACCGTGTCTTTTCTGGAGAACTACCTGATTTCTTTGTTCTTTCTCATCTTCAGACTTGCTTGCTCCTCACTTCTGTCAAAATTTCTTTCAAGAGTTTCTTCTCTTTCTGCTCCATGTCTTCTCCATTGGTGACAAATTTCTTTCATTTGTTGGACAACCACATGTACACTAATGACTCCCAAATTTATGTTTTAGTCCTGATTTTTTTGTCCTGGGTTTCCAAAAGGAAACTCAACATGTCCAAATCACACTTGTTCTCTCTTGTCAAGACCTTTTTTCCAGTGTCTCATTTTGTCAAGCCATCACCTTGCTCTCAGAGGATGATGCTGAAAGCATTAAGAGTGTGTGTGTGGGGCTGGAGCGGTGGCTCAACGGTTTCGGCGCTTGCCTGGCAAGCACGAGGACCGGGGTTCAAACCCCAGCACCATGTACACAACTAAGTGTTGGAGCAACTAAGGCCATGTGAAAAACTGAATAAAGTTGTTCCTCTCTTTCTCTGTCTCTCTCACTGTCCCTCTCTCTTTAAAGAAAAAAAAAGAGTGTGTGTGTGTGTGTGTGTGTGTTTGTGTGTGTTTCCACAATAGCTTAACACAGTTCACCAACTCTGCCACAGGTTTCCAATTGTTTATTTATTTATTTATTTTCATTGCCTGCTATACTGCACGGATTCTAGACTTCAGCATCTTTGGTTTGGATAAGTCCAGTCTTATAACTCCTGTTTTCCAGGTCTGCAGTAAGTATCTACCTCCGGGTCAGCCTCTTATCTGATAGAATAGTCTCTTAATAAGAATCCCCTAATGAATTACCAAGGTATATGGTATATGCATCATTGTTACCTGAATGCAAATGATTATTCCAATCTTGTCTTCAACCACATTTTCTGTTTCCTACCTTCTCACCACAATGAACAACTTTGTATTTTCAAACAGTGCCAAGTTTTTCCCACATCTCTGTGCCTCTGCCAATGTAATTTCCTCAGCCCAGCATATGCCTTCCCCCCTTTCCATCTGGTCAATTCCTATTGCTCCTTTCATTCAATATCACAAGTCATCCCTTACATGCAATCTTTTCTTTCCGTCTCCAAGCTGAATTAACCGATTGCTCATCTGCATTCTGATAACACATTAAACATACATATTATAGTGTGCTATGACCAGTTTTATAGAATAGTTACTACTATGTGATCAAAACACAAAGGTGGTTCAGTGACTAAACTTTGAGTCCAATCGTTAGACTATGAAATCTTTGATTCCTGCAGTGGTTAACAGTGTTTGACACATAGCAAACACTTAATACACATGTGACTGAATGAACAGACAACCTCTTATGGCTTTGCTTTTCCACACCAACGTTAACTTTGTCAGACTGGTAATGAAAGAACCTTTTCAAATTGTTCCTTTCCAATGTCATTATTTCATTTTTCAAAAAATTAATTCAGAGTGTTGTGTGGAATTAAAGTTTTTATTTTTTTTAAAAGAGAGAGGGACAGTGAGAGAGAGAGAGAGAATCAATTTTATTTAGTTTTTCATGTGGCTTCTGTAGCTCCAACACTTCATTGTGTACATGGTGCTGGGGTTCAAACCTGCATCCTTACACATGCCAGGCAAGTGCCATAACTGCTGAGCCACCACTCCAGCCCCAAGTTCTTATTTTTTAATGGCACATATTATTTTTATAAAATAGTGGGTTTCATTGTATCATATTTTTGCATAAACATAAAAACACAATTTGATCAATTTCTCACTTCCCAATATGTTTTCCACCCTCCTCTCCTACCTCCCTCTGACCCCCTTCATCTACCCTAATGTCTCCCTTCTATTTTGATGGCATTGTTTTTCCCCCCATTTTTTCCTTCTAGCTTCCACATATGAGAGAAAACATATAATACTTTCCTCTTTGAGTCTGACTTATTTTACTCAAAATTATGGTCTCCATTGGGGCTGAAGCATGGCTCAGCAGTTACAGCGCTTGCCTTGCATGTGGAACTACGCGGGTTCAAACCCCAGCACCACATACACAATGAAGGTGCGAGCAACAAAAGTCCATGAAAAACTAAATAAAATTGTTTCTGTCTTTCTCGTTCTATCACTGTCCCTGTCTCTTAAAAAAAATTATGGTCTCCCATTCCATCCACTTTCTTGCAAATCACAAAATTTTGTTCTTTATGGTGGAGTAAAACTCGATTTTGCATATACACCACATTTCCTTTACTCATCAATCTGTTGTCAGACACTTAGGTTGGTTTCATAACTTGGCAGTTGTGAATTGCACTGTGATAAACATGGGTAGGCATGTGGTCTATAAAGTATGCTGCCTTTAATGCTTTTAGATAAATACCAAGGAGTGGGAGTCCTAGTTTTAGCTTTTTTTTTTAAATAATCAGTTTTATTTAGTTTTTCATCTGGTTTCTGTTGCTCTGACACTTAGTTCTGTATGTGGTGCTGGGGTTTAAACCTGGGTCCTCGTGCAAGTGCTGCAATTGCAGAGCCACAGCTCCAGCCCTAGTTTTAGCTTTTTGAGGAAACTCCATGCTGATTTCCATAGTGGCTATACAAATTTACATTCCCACCAAGATTAAGAATGTATAAGAGGGGCTGGAGCAGTGGCTCGGTGGTTACGGCATTTGCCTGGCATACACAAGTACACGGGTTCAAACCCCAGAACCCACATACACAATGAAAGCCGCATGAAAAACTCAATAAAAATTAATTCTCTCTGTGTATGTCTCTCTCTCACTGTCCTCCTCTCTTAAAAAAAAAAAAGACTATAAGAATTCTCTTTTCCCTCCTGCATCCTTGTCAGCATTTATTATTCGTATTCTTGACAACTGCCATCCTAACTAGAGTGAGATGGAATCTCAATGTAGTTTTGGTTTGCATTTCCCTGATGGCTAAAGATGTGAAATATTTTTTTATATAATCATTGGCCACTTTTACTTCTTCAAAATATGGCTTTGTGTCTCTTATAGGTTATAATTGGCACTTACATCCATTTTAAAACTTTTAAAAGAGAGAGGGACAGTAAGAGAGACAGAGAAAGAGAGAAACGAGTTTATTTAGTTTTTCACATGGCCTTAGTTGCTCCAACACTCAGTTGTGTACGTGGTGCTGGGGTTTGAACCCCGGTCCTCGTGCTTGCCAGGCAAGCGCCGAAACCACTGAGCCACTGCTCCAGCCCCCCATTTTAAAACTTTTGCTTACATGTTATCCCTATTGGAAAGGGTTCTCTCTTCTACTTGTATAAAACTTATAAAATATATATCTCCCTTAATCTTAGATACCCTTTAGAACTCTCTACATTTAATGATTGTGCACTAATTGTGCATTCCCCTAGAAGTATACCACTATAACATGATTAATTACACACACACACACACACACACACACACACTCACACACATATCCTTTATTTTATAGGTTCAACCATATGAACTAACCAATATTCAAACTTGCCCACAAAAATGGAAATTTCCTGTAGATCAACCCAGCTATAAACTTTTTAAAGGCAGGTTACCACGTCATGAAGTTTGTTTGTTTGGTCTAAGGTTATTATTGGTAAAATTGAGTACAGACAGTACATAAGTGACGTTCACAGTTCCCCAAGACCTTTTCAGGTGTCCATGAAATGAAAACATTTTGATAATCATACTAAAATGTTTTTTGCCTTTCTTTTCCATTAAGTTGAAATTTGTACTGATGGTGCAAAAGCGATGGTGAGTAAGACTCCTGGTGCCTTGCATAAATCAATGCGGTGACACCAAACTCTCCTCACACTGATGGTATTCTTCATTGCCACATACTTTTATTTAAAAAGAAGTCTCACTTGGAACTGTCTCACTTCGGAAAGTCCTTGTAACATTAAAAAAAAAAAGGAATCGATTTTACTGCATTTGATCCTTATGTGTACCTCTTCTTGATACTTAGTGTGGTGAAATGGAAAGTAAACAAAACACTTCAAGTACAGTGGTTGCTCAGGGGGAAGCACTCATGTGATGGGGGTACAGGCTGAACTGCCACTTCTGTTACCGACTTCCAATTTTACCTGGAAGAACAACTTACATGGAAGTTGGCGGAAATTTTCTTAAAACAAAATGTGACTGTCATTTCAAGGAAAAGAACTCACAGTATTTGTTGCCAATGATAAAATTCGAGTATCCAAGCAAAACCAGAATTTTAAAAAATTTAATTTGCTACCATAAGTTTGATAGTTTAATATTTAAATTTATTTCTAATGAGATCAGTGGTGGTGTTAACAATTATATTTTTTGGTATTACACAATGAAGTAGAGAAATAGTTGAAGATCTATATAACTCAGTGGGCCAAACTATTCTAAAATAAACAATACATAATATTACTAAATAGTACACGGTGAAAGAGCCGTTCAAAATAACAGATATAGTTTCAGACTGTCAATTGCAAGCAACCTTTAAGATACTATCACTTGTTGAGTTTTGGTGTAGTAGTAAAAAAGAGTATCTGCAAATTGCCTGAGTGGTAATGAAAATATCTAATTACAATTATCCAATTTTCTCTTTTCCAATTTTCTCTTTTACATATCTGTGTGAAGCCAGATTTTCTTCATATGTTTCAACCAAACCAATGTATCAATAGCAGAAACAGATAAAAGAACCCAGCTGGTATTAAGACAGACATTAAAGATATTTGTAAAAATATAAAACAATGCCATTCTCATCACTAATTTTTAAATACAGTGATTTTTTTCCTGAAATAATATGTTAAAAGCAATTGATATATTGTTATTTTCAAGCAAATTAAATACTTTTATGGCATTTCAGTTCTAATTTCTGGTATGCTAAATATTGATAGAAACAATTCAAATAAATAAAGGTTCTTCAGATCCTTAATGATTTTTAAGACTGAGTCCTGAAAACCACAGATTTGAGAATTACTGTAGTAGATACTCAATAAATGTCTGGTGAGCTAGTGAATCAATGAAGCAACAAAAAGGAAACAAGGAAAGTCATGATTATATAAGCCTAAGTTCTGTGGGTGGGGGTTCAGATTTGTGTTTACTCTGCCTCAAATACTTAGTTGCTACTATATCTATCGCAACCCTGAGAAGTAAGTAATATTTGATACTACTCAGAAACAAAAGAAATAGTCCAGCAGAAATAAATCAAACCGTTTTAAATGGAGTAATTATTTTTTTAAATTTGCAAATAAAAGATGACACAGAGTGACACCTCTCCCACCTTGCTCTGGTTCTGAAATCTGGCAAGATTTTTAAGAATAACTCTTGGACTTCCCTTTAACTGGTTTTTAAATATTAGGTATTGGTCCAGCGATCACATTATGTTTTCTGGGAGCCTGTATCACCAAGGACACAATACTGGAAAGTCGCCATTCTACTGGCATTTAAGCTGTGCTGTTAGAACACAACTCCTCTGGGCAGGACAAGTGAGGGCAAGGGTGGCGGTGGAACCTGCAAGAAACTGCGGAACAGGGAAACAAAGTAAGGCAACTAGGAGGGGAGGGCAGCAGCGACACTTCAAAGAAGCACTAAATTACAAGTTAAAAAAAAAATATATATATATATATATGGCAAAGTTGTTGAATGCAGAGCAACCACAGCATTCGACAGACTGTTCTGCTATTTTACAAATAGAAATAGGGCAGCTCTTCTTCAGCCTGATGAAACTAACAGACAACTTGTAGCTGTGGAGCCAAATCAAAGAAGAATTTCATAATGTATTTTGGGCTAAAGAATTGCTGGACATGCTCTCCTGTCTCTTCAATCACACCTGAAAGGTAGACATCAGGAGTCCAATCTTGAAAAATGGAGTGCTCTGCTATGTAAGAGGTGCTCATTTCTCAGTTAGCATTCTTTCCTTTGCTTTATTCTGTCCTTTATCTTTCTTTCTTTCTCTCTTTATTTTATTTTATTTTTTTTATTTATGAGCAACCTTACAAGATTTTAACAAAATAATATAGAATGTGTATAAAATGTGTATATATTCTGGATATTGCAATTATCCCCAGGAGTGCCCCCCCCCAATTACCCTCCCTTATCCCTCCCTTCCCCTTCCCATTCTTTCTTTCTTTTTCTTCTGTACTGGGAATAAACCCAGAGATGCTTTTGAACATTCCCACTCATATTTTGTTTGTGCCTTTTATGGAATAAGTTGTTTTCAGCCCTACATTCTAGTTATTTTTATGCAAACTTGATTCTTTCATCTGCAGTGTAATTTTAATGAAGGTCACCCATTTACCCTCAAAGTCCACAGCACAATGTCATGTGCACAGTAGTTGCTCAATAAAGGAAATGTAAAATTAGCAAAATTGTCAAAAGCCTGTCATATCTTTATCTGTTTGTTCATCCAGCAAATAGTTATCCAGTCCTTACCAGAGGCAAAGGTAATAAGCTAGATGATTTTGGTTATGTTAAGGTGAACTGGACATGGCCACTTCCCCTAAAGACTCCATAGTCCAATAATCTAAATTAATTTTTTACTGAGAGCTAAATAAAATATAATAGATTTTTTTCTTTTTGACTGCATTTGTCAAGTAACCACGTCTAGAACTGATCAATAAATTGGAAAAGTGTAAAAACTGATGTTCTTTCTCTAACTTAATAATGTATTTATCTATTTTCAAATATATCAATCAATGAAAAATTATCCTTCACTTAGAAACGGTATGAAAAATGTTATTACAGTTTAGAATCTGGATTTAAGAAATGCTATATATCTAATTTCAATGAAATATAATTTATACATAGATTGGGACTTGTGCAGATTTCTAAACCAATCACATAGGCCAGAGGGGTGGAATATGCTGATTATATCAGTGTTTTTTTGAATACAATCGATAAGGAAAGGACCTTTTTTTGCCTATTCACCGCAGTATCCCAAGAACCCACCATAATTATTAGCCTAGGGTCTATACCCTATAAATATTCATTTACCAAAAGAAGTCACCAAAAATAAGTTTAGAATGTAACTTATTTGTTTTATTCAATATTCTCTTATATGGAGATGCAGGGTGGCCTTAGAATTTTGCTGTTTGGCTCATTTCCTGGCTCCACTGTTTTCTAGCTATATGATTTAGACTAAGTAAGTAAGTTAACCTCTCTGTCTCAGTTTCTGCATCTTTAAAGTGGAGACAATAACACTACTTATCTCATGAATTTGTGTTCAAGTGAATAAATACACAGAAATTCTTACTACAGTGCTTTATACATCCTAAGAATTCAAAAAAATGTTAGTCTTTGTTATATATGTCTGTTTCTAGGTGTATGGAGGCATTTATGACTATTAGTTCATGTTAATCAAGCAGAATATAATGCTGGGAAGATTTCTGAATAATATCTTGCAAATAAAATATGATTTAAATAAACATTAAATAACTTCCTTTTGCAAATTTCCTAAAGGTGAGTGGAGTTTAATGATTTTGCCCTTCATCTTTCTTATGTTGAAAATAGGAATGGGAATATCTATCTTCTATTGCTATTATGAAAATCAGTGTAATAGTTAGAAGGTCAAAAATGCTCATCAAAAGTTAATTATAATTTTAGTTGCCATCCTTATCATCAATATTACTGAATGTATGGAAAATAGAGTGAGATTAAATTCACAAAAGGTATATGCACAGAGAAAAACATGTTAGGCTTACTTTTTTGCCACAACTTCAAGGATTAACAGGATATTGCCCATATAAAATACATGTCATTGAAACAGAATAGAAAATATGTGACAGAAAAAACCCTGGTGTGTCCATTTATTGAATTAATTTGCATCCATAGCTGGAAGCAACTAGCTATGGATTTTTTCTCAACTGAGGAAAAGCTTACTTTGGAATTTACAAGAACTCACAATCTTCATGACTGTGTGAGAAACATAAATAACAATTTCCACGTGGTAAAAATAGTTAACATTGGCATGTATAACAGAATAGAGTGTGGCATTTCTTTTTTAAGGTTTTTTTGATCAGAGGCTCATTGCCAATATGAGATGATTAAACATTCACCCTTAGAAATTGCTGAGTTAACTTGCAGGATCCTTTCAATCATAAGAATATCAATGGGGGAAAAAGTATTAACGGGGTTTGTGAGCGCTACGTCGATTTAACCGGGTTTACAACAAAGACAAAGGATTATTCATTGATGTTGTCATATAAACAACTGCATTTACATTAATTCTTTCATTTCAGCAAAACAGTTATTGAGGATACATTGTTTAAGGCACTGGGCTACTTAGTTAGTCATCAGTTCAGAGGCAAAGTCCCTATCCTGAAGGAATTTGCTGAAAAGGGAGTGCAATATAAATGATTACAGCAGTATATGACTGTCAGTGAGCATGATCAGCTATGGTTCTTTTGTAAGCTGGAGCCAAAAAGCCCAATTCAAAACAACCTAAGCAAAAACTCAATGACTGAGATAACAGAGCAAGAATGAGAAGCAGGATGAGTCTCTTTATTTCAGTACAATTTCTTTTGGGTTGGCTACATTTTCAGCTAACTCCTCCCTTAAAGAATAAGGGAACACATGAACTGAATCCTTTCATGTAAAATAGAAGAGAAATCAAAGCCTCAGAATGTGGTATATTTGACCCTGACTAGGCTGGGTCAGACCATGTGCCCATTTCTGAACCAATTAAAGAGGCAAGTGGAATGGGACACACTTGTTGGCTCACCTTAACCTGAGGCATAGAGAGGAGGGAGGAATGATTCCCCAAAGAACAGGTGGAAGGATACTAGTCAGCTAAAATAGCAAATGTCTACTGCCCGTGGATGTACAGGCTGGATTATATACTCAATTCAATAATAATCTTTGGGAACAATCTAGAGATGATGCACTGGTATTTATAAGATTTTTTAAAAATTGACCCAAGAATGATAATCTAGAAAGAGGGATAGGAAGATATACAGATATAACACAAAGAAAAAATCCTGTGTGCTTTGAGGAGTTGTTGGAATAGAGTTCATTTTCCACTGCAGGAATCAGAAAAGACCCCAGGATGAGGTGACCTTTGAAATGGATCTCAAAGGCAGGGTGGGACCTGACCTATCTTACATGCCATGATACTTGCCTAATTCTGGAGATGAACTGACCTACATCTTATTATAAAAAATTATATTATCTTATTATAAAAATATATCTTCAAGAAGTAACAAACTTCAATTGGGGTTACTGGAAGAACAAATTATTAATAATAGTATTTTCCTTAAACTCAGGGTCTAGTACACGGTTGGGATTCAAAAATCTTGGTTGGATGAATAGATGAATGGATGTCTGAATGAACAAACACTATGGCAACATGTTAATGGGTAATAGATGAGATTCCTGTGGTCATGTAATGTCAATTTTAAAAAATCACTAAATGTTGTCTATGACAAGCCATTTCTCTATGGGTTCATATGGGGCCACCTTGCTCCCTCAGGTAGCCCTCTGAGGCTCATCAGTGGCATCATTTACACAGTGCACATTGAGTGTAATGAAATCCAACCTGGCAGCTACCACACCCTCAGTATTTCAGTGTAAAACAAAGTGCAGCTTCCCCCACAGAGCATCCTGATTAAACAAATTAACTATGGTGCTGCCTGCAAATACACACACTAGAGTGCAGGAAATGAACAGATACAATGGCCAAGTCTGTATTTAATTTTAATTAAATTTCATTCTGTAGCTCAATTAATCCACATCTCCAAATGTCAGCAGGACTTAGGCAAATGGAATGACATCTGCTGCACCGCACAGGACTATAAAACCTTCACTGCATGCTAGGTCTCTGGAAGCACACCAGGAAAAATGAAATATCTTTATTAAGTGTGTAGTAATGTATAGAAGTCTAACTCAGAGCATAATGAAAGAACATAAACTAGGAAAGAAAATTGGACTAAGAATGTGAGTGGTTATGGGCATGGCAAAAACTACCCAATAGCCTGCCTTGTGTTATTTATTGTTTTAAAGTTGCATTTGACTGTATAGCTGTTTCCTTTAATATTTACCTGGTGGACTTCCCAATTGCACAGGTTGATTTTTTTTCTTTCTTCTTACTTTTTTTTTAAAACTAAAAAAAAAAAAAGCAAAAATTCTTTCTTCTTTTCTAAGAAAGGAAATTTGGTAAAATCAGGGTGATCTTTCTACATAGAGTACGGAAAAGACCATGTTAGCCATGCAAAGCCATTTATTTTAGGAAGTCAGAGGTGTAGCTCTGCTACACACAACGTTTGGGGACTGAAAGCTAGATGAAGATTTTAGTTCTGCCACTTATAATATCAGATTAAGAGATTTTTTTAGAAAGTCAGATATTTTTAACAGGTGAAATTATTCTCACCTGACAATGACTGGTTTTGGGAAATATCTGTGTAATGTTTTTAGAAAATGTTAATGTGATCATTATTGTTAGATAACTAGAAATAGATGAATCTTATTAAAGTAAATGTGTTTAGCATTATGTGCCAGATACTGTGCTAGATCTGGAAACACAATATTAAATAAGATATATTCTCCTCTCTGGAGAAGGGAAAGAACAAATGAAAAATAATCACAATAAAATACAACAAATTTCTGTTAAAAAAAGAGATGCCGAAACAATTAGTCAAGTTCTGGAGAAAGTCCAAAAGCCTGAGAGTGGGCACTTGTCTCTGATGAAGTGACCCTGAAGCATAAATGAGATTTAAGCAGATAAGGAAAGGGGGACACAAAAATAGAAAACTAGGGAAAATCAGGTGCCAGAAGATGAAGCCACAAATTTCATTTTATAGTTTAAGAAAAACCAAAGTCTACAGAGCAGGTAAGGTAGGAGATGCAGGGAAAAAGGTAGCCTAGAATCAGACCAACTGATGTTGCACATCTGTAAAGAACACTGGATTTGGTCCTGTAGGCAATGTGGAGTCTCCAGTCAAGGAACACATTATCAGATGTTTTTGGAAGTACTATGTGAAATATGGAGTGAAGGGCAAGCTACTCCAAGCATGGAGACAAATGATTAGGCAGCCTTGGCCTCTAAAAAATTCACACAAATGGGCTGGAGGGTGGGCTCAGCAGTTGTGGTGCTTGCCTGGCATGCACAAAGATGCGGGTTTGAACCCCAGTACCACAATGAAGTGTCAGAGCAACCAAAGCCACATTAAAAACTAAATAAAATTGATTCTCTGTTTCTCTCTCTCTCTCACTGTCCATCTTTCTTAAAAAAAAAAAAATCCACACACATGTGGAGGATCATGCAGAAGAGGGGAGGGATTTAATTCTTATTGACACGTGTGAGAAATGGCCTGAATAGAAAGAGATGAAGACTAATGCTGGCGCATACAGACTGAAGAAAGGTTTTGTAGATTATTAACATATCAGGTGGATATATTGTTACTGTTCTGAGAAATGGAAAGAGGGAGAGGAGGGGTCTGCTATGGAAAGGCCTTAATAACTAGTCTTTGGTTATTCTCTGCAAAGTTATAAAACCCAGCTAATTAAGGGTTTTGGAAACTTCCATCCTCCATCTTGTTCTCCCATAGAGCAAAGATCGTCAACCTTATTCGATTTCCCCAACTGTTCATAGCCCAAGTGGGGAGGAAGGCTTCTGTTTGTTGTGGCCCTTCAGAGAACCCAGTAGGCAAGAAGTATAATTTTTGGCCTTCTTTCTGGTGTTTGGGTCCATCCTAGACCCAAGACGAATCCCGTTGAAAAACACTCAACAAAGAAGACAGCTGGAACATTAGTCAAAAAGGGCAAACATTAGGCTTAAGGAGAGGATGAACATAATAAAATCTAGGTTTCTCTTTGTTCAAGAAAGTAAGCATCAATAAAAGCAAGACTTTCTTCTCCACCATGATGCCCATGGTTCATTAAGAGGAAGATTCCCTGCTAATTTTGAAATTCAAACAAATCATAAATGTTGATTTGTTTCCTTAGAATTATAGTATGATGCTTTCACTGAACATGGGCCACGTTGGGTTTTATAGATTGGTTAAGAACCTCTAATTTACTATAACATCATTACATTAATATAGTTTGCAGCTTTTTAAATTAAAAACAAACTTCTAAATGATCAACCAGCAAAAAAAGATTTATCAATTTCTTTTAAAGTTGGAGGTTTACTGGAATGATAAAAAAAGACAAATGCAAATAAATAAATATCAATTTGAGAGGAAAGAAGGCTCTAAAAGAGTGACAAGTTGAGCTTAGAGATCTTGCATAAAGTAATAATCTATACAAGTTTTTTTTTCTTTATTTTCATCTGTTTGAATTTGGCAGGGACTGGGGGAAGATAAAGTTATTGATAACTAAGCAGACCATGACCAGCTCCACTCTTGTTCTAAATATTTTGCCTTACTTTATATTTCTCCCAGATTTTCCTACTTCTCATAATTTTGTCTTTATTTTTTTCTACATCTTTTTCATTTCATATGCCTATCTAAAATTTTAACACTTTTAATGATATATTAAGATTTTACCTCACCCCAGTCAGAATGGCAAAGATCAAAAATACAAACAACAAATGCTGGAGAGGTGTGGGAAAAAGGAACCCTTCTACACTGTTTGTGGGACTACAAATTAGCATAACCACTTTGGAAAGCAGTATGGTGACTCCTCAAAAAATTAAGGATGGAACCACAATATAACATAGCTATACCATTCCCAGGTTTTTTTTTCCCAGAAGATATACATTTGGCATACTACAGCTACACAGCTACATCAATGTTTATAGCAGCACAATTCACAATAGCTATGTTATGCAATCAATCCACATGCCCACCATTGAATAAATGGATCAAGACACTGTGAATATATATATATATATATATATATATATATATATATATATATATATATGCTATTTTAAAAATGAAATCATGGCCTTTGCTGATAAATGGATAGAGATGGAGAAAATCATACTGAGTGAAATTAGCCAAACCCAAAAACTCTAGGACCAAATATATTCTCTCATATGTGGAAGCCAGAGTACAGTATAGGGAAGAGTGAGAGAATAAGTTTAGACAACAGACTCCTGAAACATGGATTACCAATAGAAATGGGGACAACTTTGCAGTCTAGGGGTTGGGAGGAATTGGGGGAGTGGGGTCGGGTAAAGAGGAGATATATGCTGTGTGCATGTATGAAAGCGTAATAGCAGACTCCTTCAATGTGTAAAACTATAATGAAAAACAAAATCTTGTTTATAAATTATATGCTTACTCAGATTATTATAATGCAGGAAAGATCAAAGGTGCCTAAATAAAATTATAGGTGGATTAGATACTAATACATTACTTATTAAAACTTACAGAATTTGGGTTCTCACAAATCCAAGAAAAATTTTTCTAGTCCTATTATGCTACAAGGTTGAGTTTCATAATGAATATATGAAGATGTGACACTGAAGTTGCATCTAATAAAAATGTATAGTGAGTAAGAATTAGCTACAAACTTTCTCATGATCCTACCTTCTGAGACATTGAATTGACGAGTAGTTCTTAGCATATTAATGAATTTGAAACAGGAATCAATAATGTATCACTAATTTAATCAGAGTTAAAGTTTCCTGCCAGAATCAATGATGTTATAATAATACAAATATGCAAAAGTGAAGAACTTAAGTTATAAAAAACATTTTGAGTTAATGAGTTTCATTCCTTCTAACAACCTTAATGTATGCTGAAAATAAACATATTAAAGCATTTCTGATTAAAACATTTCATAATTTATTTGCATTGTTACAAGTATTCCACATTGAAATGAGGTATAAAAACTTAGAATTTAGAAATACCAACTATATTACTGAATATTTTCTACATTTTTCAAGGACCCAGAAAAAATAACACCTAACTATGACATTATGCAGTACTAGCAATAATTTTAAAAAATAAAATTGATTGACATTAATTTGGAATTTTTAGTTAAGATTTATCTTAATGTCAGGGATCTTCAATTTAGAGTTCTATCAATATTTCCTGTAGCCCTGTGGGTCTAGGACATTAGGCAACTTGTTTTTATGATTATTTGTTATTATTGGAAATATATTCTATCTTGAATGATCACTATTTCTTAAGTCAGACTTTTTATAGTAAATGAAATTGAAATGTACTTTTTTAAAGCTGTGAATGTTAAATATCCACAAATAAATGATAATGCTACTGTGTCTTCAATTATCTGCACACTTTCCTCAGTTTTCAATTTTGCTCCCACATATGGGGACTACTAAATTGAAAAGTCATTAGTTAAATTACAGATTTCCCCATTCTTTACCTCGGTTTTCTTCAAGATAGGAACTATGTGATCATATGATATAAATTATCTTTTTAAATACAATTGCCTTATTTTTTATCAAAATAAAAAATAAAACCCTGCTCTGTCAGAATTTTACCTATAAATCTAAGCTACTTAAAGAGCAGGTGTAGTAAAACACTGTATTTAAGTAATGAAAAGTCAAAAAGAATAAATAGGTAGCAAGTTCTAAAAAAAAACTTACCAAATTCTGTAGACGCTCCCATATTCTTAAATAAGTCCTAATTACACACTACATGGTATATAATACCCAAGTAAGTTGCCTAGGAGCTACGGAGAGGTTAATATGTACTATAAAAATTAAACTAAACAAAATAAGATCAAGAAAGTGTTTCAAGAAAAAGCAAAATTTAGAGAGGTTTCTAAGTATAGTTCACGGTCTTGATTCTGCCCCTGTACTGGATGTCCACTCCCAGAAAATTCATTCAAACCCCAAAAGTAACATGTGGATGACTGGCACAATATACAGAAAATCATGGGAAGAGTAGCATTTCCAGAGGCCACCATAGTGATAGGGAATCCTAACCCCTTTTAAATGGGTTAGATCTCAGAAATTAGGGTGGACAAACCACATTATCCACCATTCCTCCTTCCTTCCAAATCTCTTCCTATCCTATTGTATTAATCCCTTTGTCCTTGCTCCTTTCCTTTTTTTCCTCACCCTTCTCCTCATTTCTCTCCTCCTTTCTTTCCATACTGTTCCCTACTGAAAGTCCCTTCTTTGCTAAGCATCATGCTAGGAATCAAAGGAAGATAATTAGGATTAGAGATCTGACTTCAAAGAGCTTATCACCATCTTCATTTCATTACATGTAATAATTATAATGAAAGTGACAGGCAGTCTAAGGAAGGGCACCTAAATTCAGTTGGCTCACTGGATAGAGGGGATCCTGAAATACATCTTAACGTGTGAGTAGGATTAACTAGGGGAAAAGGGATGGAGAAATTTTTCAAGCAGAAAGGACAACATGAACAAATACCCAGGGGATGGAACACATCAAACGATATCTGTACAAGAAACTCAGTCTGCACAGCCACACTTGGTGGCCAAGGGAGTGAAAGGATTGGTTTTATATTTGAGAAGATTCATGCTGGCAGCAGAGTGATAGATGGATTTACGAAGAATGAAACTGGAGTTTGGGAAACCAGTTGGGGGCATTTTTCCACTGGATTCCAGGTGAGGTCTAATTGATTAATGCCTGGTGATTATAAAATAGAGAACATTACAAACACACCTGGTAAATCCAGAATCAAACCCCAGGTTTTCCACTCTCAATCCAGAACTCTTTCCACTGTACCAGAAATACAATTTATTGTGCTATGATAGAAAGAAATATTCTTGTGTGGCCTCTGTTAACTACACATAGCAAGAAGGATAAATCTTTTGGGAAGACTGAGGTACGGAGCTCCAGGAGCCCAGCTTCAGTTATTTTACATAGATCAATTCAGTATTCATTTATCATAAGTATTTGGCATGACAGACTCATTTTTTTTGTTGTTGTTGTTGTTTTGCATATAGAGATATGCCATTTGGGGAAGGGGGTCCTCAACCAGACTCTTTGATGTTACATTCACTGCTATAGGATATTTGGAATCCACAGTGCAGGTAATCATGCCTCTTCCTGGTATAATCCCTTCCTGTGTTACATCTCAGTGCCACCACTGCTGGTGCTCAAATAGCTGCTCTGTCACACCCCCCACTGCTGGTGCTGCTGTAACATTTCAGGTAATGAGGTAAGGGGCACACTTGGGTTCTTTATGTGCCAAGATGAGAAAAATTAATTTTGAATGCTAAAAAGATGAAACTGCTGGTGCAGACGGTCACTAAACACCACCAGCTGCTCCATAGATGTGGAGTTTGGAAAAAGAAGCCCATTTAAAAATCAACAACATAACTCCAGGACATGAGAAACCAAACTGGGTCAGTGTTTTGAGCAAGAAGATATGGTCCAAACCATATTATCTGGATGACTTGACACAAGTATCGGCAATTCAGTTTGTGTCCACACTATACTTCTCAACATCTTCATGTAGAGAGTAATTAATCATAAATAACAAAATACTTTTTTTGCTTTAGTAGAATCATAAATAGATCTAAAAGCAGATATATATGGAATTTATTTGCAACGTGGCAGTTTTAACAGTCTTTTTTGGTAAAGACAGAGCAGAATGTGATATTTTAATCACATACAACCTTCCTGAATTCAGTTATAAAGTCAAGTGATATTTTATACACACACACACACACACACACACACACACAAAATTGTGCCCAAAAGCATTTTTATGAATTTTTAAAATTTGAAGTCCAGACGTATAAATAAGAATGTAGCATGAATGAAAAGTGCAAAATAAAAAAATTCCTCAGCTCTGGTTGTCTTCCCCTCTCAACCACAAGGATCCACCACAGTGAATCTGGGAAGCTTTTTAAACAACTAATGCTGGAGACCTGAACCACTGAAATGAGACTCTCTTGAGGCCAGGCCTAGGTATTGGGAGCTTTTCAGTTTCCCCAGGAGATTCTGATATGCAGGCAGGGTTTTTCAACCTCAGCACTACTAACATTTTTGACCAGCTAATCCTTTGTAGTGGGACTGCCTTGTGCATTATAGGAGGTTTGACAGCATCCCCGAATTTACCTGTTACACACCAGTAGCAACTTCTCCTCAAGTTGTCACCACCCAAAGAGCCCCAAACATTAAGAATTGTCCCCCAGTAGGGGTTGGGGGAAATATGGGCTCTGGCTGAGAACCACTGTTCTAGGGGAATAAATCCCCCTTTTACCCTATACGCTGACTTCTCAGCAGCTACTGTGTGGAAGCCTGTCTGTGGTTTTTGTGATTTACTATTTTGATCTCTTCTAAACTGCCCATGCCTTATCTTGTTCTATTTTGGGTGAGGGGATACTGGGGATTGAACCCAGGGGCACTTTACCACCGAGCTACATCCCAAGTTTATTTTTATTTTATTTTTTAAAATTTTGAGACAGAGTCTCACTAAATTGCTTAGGGCCTTGCAGATTTGTTGAGGCTGGCCTCAGATTTGCAATTCTCCTGGCTCAGCTTCTGGAGTTACTAGGATTACAGGCATGTGCCACAGCCTTGTTCCATTCTTTTTCTTTTCTTTTGTTTTCTTTCTTTCTTTCTTTCTTTCTTTTAAAGTCTTCCTATTTCACAAATTCTGGAGTGGGGCTAGGGCTCAGAGGTTGGAATTAAAGATGGTCCAAATTCTTTAGCAACTGTACAATTAAACAAGGGGGGGGACCACCAAAACACTGAAAGAAGTATTTCCATTAAATTTAAATCATCTGATAGAGCCCTTTCTCTCCACTTCGGGGAATGGGGAAGTGATATATTTCTAAATAAAAAAGAACCTTATTCCATTTTCTTCCTACCCTCCTGTTACAGATTGGATGTGAGGTGTCCCCCAAAAGTTCATGTTGGAGACAATGCAGGAATGTTTAGAGGTGAAGTGATTAGATTATGAGGACTGTAATCTGATCAGTGGATTAATCCGTTTGATGAATTAATGATGCGAGTGGATTAATGGGTGGTAAGTGTAGTCAGGTAGGGCATGGCTGGAAGAAGTTGGTCACTGGGGGTGTACCCTTAGGGATTATATTATCACTGACTCTTTGGACTCAAGCATTCTGCTTTCTGGCTGTCATGAACTGAGCAGCTTTCTTCTGCCATGACTTTCTGCCATTATGTTTTACCCCACCTTGGCCCCAGAGCTGTGGAGTTGGCTGACCATACACCAAACTTCTGAAACAGACAAAATGATTTTTTCCACCTTTTAAGTTGTTTGTTCCTGTCAGGTGCTTTGTAAATATTCTTGTCTCTTTTGGAAGATGTTCTCATTTGGATTGTGTGTTAGTCAGATTTTTATTGCTGTGACAAATACCTGAGAAAAACAACTCAGAGGAAAGACTTACTTTAGCTTGTGGTTTTGAGATGGGGAAAAAACTGTAGTTGGAATTTTGGGTCAATGAAGAGGAAACGGGTTCTTTTTCTTTTAAGAGGACAAAGAGTGTCCTTGCTCCTAATGAACAAACATGCATTTCAATTTGATATCCCCAATACTAGTAAGAAGGGTTCCCTAGAAGGGTCCCAATGCAGACACTCCCTTCTGCTAACAGACAAAGGCACTGCCAATAAAGATGTTCTCTGGCAGGAACCGAAGACTAGATCAAGCCAGAACTTCCAAGCCCATGCTCCTAGGCCTGGAGGAGGAAAAAGCAAATGGTTATGAAACTATAAAAAGGGTGAGTCCCACTCTCTCTTCAGCTCTGTCCCTTTCTCCCACTCTGGGGGGAGTCTGCTCTGCTTTCTATTATTTTCTTAAATAAAATCTGTCTGCTATGCTTGCCTTGGTGTCCCTCAGTTTCATTCTTTTACTCCAGGGAGACTCAAACTCAACTTTTACCAAACCAGCATCAGTTTCAGAGATTTCAGTGCATGGTTGGCTGGATTCAAGGCAGAAACTTGGCAGAGGAGCATGTGGAGGAAAATTGTTCTATTGATGGCATCCAGGAATAGGGGTGTGTGGGAAGGGATAAGAAAAACCCTTCCTGGGCATGTCCCCATTGACCTACTCCCTCCAATCAGGTCCAACCTCCTACAGTTTCCACTACCTCCCAATAGTCTATTCAGCTAGTAATAGATTGGTTCGCTAACGAGTCCAAGCCCTCATGATCCAATCTCTTTCCAAAAGCCCTACCTCTGGACATTTCTGCATTGAGGGACCAAGTCTTCAACATGAGAGTTTGGGGAACATTTCATATCCAAAGTATAACAGACGTAGATGAAATGAAGAAACTGTTTATTTTAAAATCAGAATTTTTTAAATGAAATATTTTATTTCCATTTTAAAAGATTTAAAATCTGATTTTATTGAACTTCTTTACTTTACCAGGCAATATATGAGTATTAGATACAACTTAATAGCAATCAGTTTTCCAAACAGAATTTCAGATGGATTTTTTGAAGGAGATTAAAGTTACTTTAAAATGTATATGGAGGGATACAGCCACATACAATTAAGTACATCTTCATAAAGAAGCCCATGGAAAGTTAAGTTTATTTAATAGACCTATCAAATTTGAGGTAACATATAAGCTGTAGGGACTATAGCTATGAAGATACAGGAGAAAGTGAGGGAGTAGAGGAAGGGAAAAAGAGGGGTGTTCAATATTGTAGAGTACACTTGAATCCCATGAGAACCCCAAATACACCCAGGCAGGTGAATAAATCTCGAGATTACAATGTTTAAAATGCATGTATGTGGTCATTTATATCTGTACCATGGGGGAGTTACAGGAGAAATGGGATGGGGGAGTGTCAATAAGTATGCATGTATGAATGTGAACCAATGAATCCCTTCATTATGTAAGATGATGTTGAACCAATAAAAAAAACAAAACTAAAATAAAAAGAAGCACATGACTTGCCACATATCGACATACAATGAACCAATAATATTAAAAATCATAATGAATTGGCATAAAAACAATGAATGGAATGAAGTAGATAGCTCAGAGACAGAGCCATGAATATATGTGAATTAAATGTTTGGAAGGGACATGAGTAAGGGTAATGGCTGTGTGCTATATCTTGAAGGGAGTTTGAATAGCACAGATGTATGCATTTATAGTAACTCTTGAATCATACATTTAACATTTATACATCTCATTATATATACATTTTCTCTGAAAAGAGATAAAGGAATTGAAAAATTTTTAAATGAGTAATGTAGCGCCATGAATCAATTTTGTCAAAGGGAAGAGATTGATCAACTAGGAAATTTAGTTATACTAAAATTGATATGAAATATTAATACTTAGGGCTGGAATGGTGGCTCAGTGGTTACAGTGCTTGCCTGGCATGCACAAGTTTGCAAGTTCAAGCCCCAGCACCATGAACACAACAAAGTGTCTGAGCAATGAAAGCAACATGAAAAGCTAAATAAAAAATTGATTTTCTCTTTTTCTCTGTCTCTCTCTCTCCCTCTCTCTCTCACTGTCTGTCTCTCTTTTAAAAAAAATCAATATTCACGGTTACTGTTTGATTCACTTTTGGAAGGGGATATCATTCTCAAGACCAATTTGCTTTCAGCAATCATTTAAAATTCAACCTGCCTCTCTATTATAAGAAACGTTTGCAAGAATGACCAGTGACGGGCAAATAACTTAGACTTTAATTTTCGAATGTATAGAAAAGTCAATTTCAGGGTACACAATTCTCAGCTAAAAGGAAAAGAAAATCATGGGGAATATTTTCAAATGAAATTATAAAAAGCACAAAGTAGAAAAGAGAAACAAGGTGTACAAATTCTGGGGGTGGAAAGAGGGCATGCAAAACAAAGAAGAAATCACCTAAAATAGAAGCTAAGGGCAGCCGTAAAATAAAATGATTCTCAGCAAAGCAGAAGAATGCAATAATTACCTTTAGAGAATTGAAGCTTGAAGGAAATAATGTAAACATTCAAGACTAAAAGGCAGGAGGAGGTAAAAAAATCTAAATTCAGAGTCTTTAAATCTGAGCTGAACAGAACATTTTAAAAAATCTCTTATTACATTTTAGATGACTAATACTACTACTATTCTTGATTTGTTGAACTTTTTTGTGCCAGTAATTCCAAAGTACTCTGAAAATATCTTGTAACAGATATTATTTCCTTTTAACAGATGGAGAAATTGAGGTCTATGGAGCTGAAGTGACTCATTCATTGTCACCATTACTCAGTGGTAATGCTGGACAGTAAATTCAAAGTTCCCTGCTGTCCAGTGTAGGGACTGTTTTCTGTCTCATGTTTAAGTGAGCCATAATTAACTTACCACAGGAATAAAATAGATTCTTAAGGAATAATAATGAAAACCATACCTTGAGATTCATGTTCATCTTAAATCAGAAACAAGATAACTAAAAAATACCAGAATCTTTACTCTCAAAAAAATAAAGAAAATCCAACTTGTTACTTAAATAATACTAGCATAGATATGGCAAAATTTGATTTGAGCAGCAATCAGCAAATTAGGAGATAAGGTTTAACATTTTTAAATTTATTGATTCTTCCCTTATACTTAGTTATTAGTGATTTCAGTTAGTGTTTTAGTGTTTTAAAAGCAGCTACTTCCAAACTAAAAAATAACCTCATGTATAGCTTATCACTTTTTAATCTCAACAGATCTTAGTTGATGTCTAAGCACTTACAAGAACAGAATAGTGGGCTGGAGCAGTAGCTCAGCTGTTACGGTGCTTGCCCAGCATGTCCCAGTACATGGGTTCAAACTGAGACAGATTAGCAGAGACAGTGAAAAGGCTAGGTAGTCAGGACAGAGGGCCCCTATCCAAGAGCCAGCAGGTAAAGGCAGAGAGTGATTGACAGGACGTGCCCAGGGTCTTCAAATGCAAAAAGACCTTGAGGCTCACCCTAGTCCCTGACTAAGATGGGGGTGGTCACAGGTGGGTCCAAGGAAGTATTTGCCACCTTTTGTTTTAACCAATGGTGTTCCTGACCAGTTTCAATGCCTGGTTTACATGGATTTTAACCAATGGAGTTGATGCATTTCTCAATGCCTGCTTTGCATGAATGTTAATTATGCTCATACGCCAAATCAATATAACCTCTGGCCTCACCTCCACTAGACGGTGTCCTGCTTCCAGGTACCCCTCTGCCTTGCGGAGTCTCTGCTCTTCTTCCTGAATA